>JAUEJK010196918.1:0-10589 GCA_032274865.1 Eryngium alpinum
TCTCTTGCTTCTCTGATTGCAACCACTTTTGATTCCCATCCTTGAGGCAAAGCCCTCATAAACTTATTGTTTATATCTTTTCTTTCATATTCCTTGCCATGAGCCTTTAGACCATTAATTAACCTGTTGAATCGGTTGAATATATCATTGAGAGTTTCACCATTTTTGTGCAAAAACCATTCATAACTTTGAATGAGCATTTGCAATTTATTTTCTCTCACAAGCTGCAGTTCCATCAGATATAACTTCAATGGTATCCCAAATCTCTTTAGCTATTTTCAGATTCAACACATTGCTGAGCATATCATCATCAAGCCCTTTATACAAGATAGCTGTTATCTTCTTATCAATTCTCACCTTTTCCTTTTCTTCAGCAGTCATTTCATCTTTGGTTTTAGGAACAAGGTGTTGCGGAATAGTCCTTCCTTCAACAACAGCTTCAAGAACAACCTTCTTTGGCAGTTCAGGTCCTTCTTCAAGATAATGGATATAGTTATCATCTATTGAAGATAGATAAATCAACATCCTTTATTTCTAAAAAGAAGTATTTGCCCTTCTCAAGGAATGGAACCTTGTTGTTGTATGTAGAAATTTTTTCAAGATATTTAAAGCTTGTATTTCAGCTCCCTGCTCTGATACCAATTGTTGTTTAACAATGATTCAACAACGTATTTTGTAGAGGGGGGTCAATACAAAATAATACAACTTTTTAAAAACTTTTTTTTGGATTTAGAACTTAGCAAAGAGATACTTGAAGATTGAAAACAAACTGAATGAAACGGTAAGAACAAAACACAAATCAATTATCAGAACTTTCATTAAACTTTGAAGGTTTTCAAAATAAAGCTACAATTAGCTTTACTTTGCTACAAATTTAAAATTTGAATTTCAGCTTCAACTTTTGTTCTTAGAAAGCTACACAATCTCTCTAAATAATACAGAGGTTCTATCTTTCTAAAAACATAGACTGATACAACTGATACAGAAAGAAATTACAAGGAAATACTTATAAAATAAAGCTATTGCAAATTATCCACTTCCATATGTATGGCATGCTTCATTATCTATAACTTTTGGCTGCTAATGAGGACCAATTTACCGCACTAGGAGAGAGCAACAAAGGCTTGACTAAATCTGGTTAAAATCACTTCCATGCCTTTCTTTCTAGACCACCTCTGATTCTCCATAAAGTTATCCATTTATAACAACCTTTGGCTTCATTATCAAGCTGTAAATAGACACCTAGGATCAGATGAATATCCACTGGTTTTGGTCATCCACTGCTTTTTCTCTTCCACTGAGGTATTACTTCCATTGTTTCTAACTTCCACTGGTGCTATCTTCCACTGCCTTGAATATCCACTGCTTTTGGTCATCCACTGCTATGAACTTCCACTGCTTTAGACTTCCGTTGCTTCTATGAAGTTCCACTGCCAGTGTTTAGCTTTATAGTTCTTGAACTTTCTAACACTTAATACCCTTCAGGCTTGAATTGTAGCTAAACAAGACTTCCTGTAGCAATACTACTGTATCTAAACTTTACAACTTGACATTGGCAACTATTAAGATTACCAAGTCTTTATTCAAATATGCTATGTAAATTCTATACAACTAATAGAACTTATTCTAACTCTTTTGGTATCATCATCATCATTACACTTAGCAATGGCAATACCTAACAGTTGCCATAGAAGTGCGAGTTGTATACAACTAGCCAATTTGATCGTTAATGTATTATTAAATAGTTAATGGTATTTTCCATAAAATTCATTCGTATTTTCTTATTTGGAGGTACAATAAGGGCGACATACCTTACAATCTAGATATTATGATTGTAAATTGTGTTGACTAGTATAACATGTATGGTGGCAAATCCTAATTATTCAAAAAACACAAAGGATTAATGTTTAGAGATATAGTATCCATACATGATTTTTCCCTTATAAGTTCCTTCAAATTAAATAACTAATGACAGGGTAAAATAGATAAATCAATATATGTGTGATGTGTGTTCTGATTACGTTGTTATCGAGCCAGAGATAGAATTAATTTATCTTAACTTATTGGGCCCAAGGTGTTGAAACCTCAATTAAAGAAGAGTTAGTTTCATATAGCGACGCTCAATAAGATATCACAAGACGTGACCATGCCCTATACACAGAAATCCCCTGCTTCCAATACGTACAACGCACTAAAAAAGTGAAAAATTAGTATTCACAAGACGTGCCCATATCCAACATACACAAATCCTCTAACTTCAACACCCCCGGTGGAATTGAATAAAATAATCACCTAACCAACAGTATTAATGAATACAGAAAATAATCAAACTAAAAATAAAATCAATCACACAAGACACAATAAATTAATACGTGAAAAACCCATTCGATATAAAGAGTAAAAACCACGGCACCTGTATGAGTCCACCCATAACTTCTTTTATTATGATAATATCGATAGACACAAACCCAAATTGTTCTAAAATTGTTTAACACCGACCAACCAATACATACGTAAGATACAACTAAAACAAATGAAAAAAGTAAAAGAAATCACCATGACTAGAGATTAGGGCAGAACGATTACTCCCAAAATTGAGCCTCAAAACATAGTCCATAAGTCTAAAAATAAGCCTTGAAAGTCCCTATAAACTATATCAATACCAGTAAAACGAACAATACTTGCCCCTTGATTTGACCACCTGGTATTGCACCTCAAAACCCTCTATGTATTTCCGCAGTCTTTTTTTCTGTGCATTTTCACGCGATGTGTTTTTTCCTTAACCCTCATTTTCAAGTGGGCCAAAAGCCCAATTAGGATATAAAACTAGTAAGTTAGGCTCGACCCATAACAATCTCCCCCTCCAGCCCATTACGGGGAAGATAACAATGGTGCATTCATCACTTAAACCTCATCCCATGAAGCTTCCTACACAATTCAAGCTTGTTTAGCAAGACCACCTTAGTCAACATATCAGCACCATTTTTATTGGTGTGAATTTTCATCAAATTCAAATGCTTCTGTTCAATCACATCCCACAACCAGTGGTTTCTAATATCAATATGTTTGGTGCGAGTGTGATACATAGCATTCTTGCTAAAATTCATTGCACTATGATTTTAATAAAATAATATTTACTCATATTGCTTCAAGCCCAACTCGAGAAGAAACCTTTTCAACCAAAGTATCTTCTTGCTTTCTTCCGCAGCAGCTACATACTCTGCCTCACTAGTCGATAATGCTACACATTTTTGTAGCGTGGATTGCCAAGAAATGGCTCCCACATCAAGTGTAAGCACATAACATGAGGTAGACTTTCTCATGTCGAGATCACCATCCATATATGCATCTGTATACTCCTCCTCAGTTGGCTTACCATTTCCATAATACAAACTCAATCTAGAAGAGCCTCGCAACTATCTAAAGATCTGTTTTGCTGCTTTTCAGTGATCCTTACCAGGATTAAATAATTATCTGCTCACCAACCCAATAGCCTGAAACATACCTGGCGTTGTACACACCATAACATATGCTAAAAAACCAAAAGCAGAAGAATAAGGAATATTAGACATACTTACTTTCTCATTCTCTAGGATTATTTAGACGCAAACCATTAGACTTATCCATCAATTGAGATGGGAAGTCACCTCTCAAAATCTGAACCCTTATTGTGATTTTAGTACTACTAATATCAGGAAGTTCAAAAATACACCCATCTCCTTATTGTAGATTATTGTCACTTACAAACTTCTTTCACTTGATGGGATGTCACCTTGTTTAGTACATTTGCAAGAAGTGACCCATTCTTTGCCACGGAAGGTAAAAACTACATCAATATTGCTGGATGGAAACAATTCTTTAATTTGTGCAGGAACATACTGATAGGGAAAAGGTTACTGTAGTCTGTAGTAAGTAAGAACATATATTCAGTGTCTAGATGTACTGTGGCTATAACTATAACTCAACTACATGATTCTGTATAATGTTACCTTTTCATGCAAACTAAATTTTATAACTTACAACAAGTAGAATTACTAACATGTCCACACGTGGATTTCACATTTGATTTTGTGACAATTTGATTGAAATGCGGTTTTCTAGAAATTGGTCAATATTGCTCTTCTCCGTAGGCATTGATCTGAGATGTTGCCTGAACTTCAGCGTGTGGACTATCCATCGACATGTTAAATTAAACTTGAACATTTTCAAATGATAAAGTATCAAAGTAATTATTAATTTAAAAGAAAAATAATAAAAAATTAATCTTTTCATTTTCTAAGACAACTAACAGCACACACAAATTGAAGTTTATTTATAATTTAAACCTTTATTTAACAAATAAAGTTAAATATTTTAATATTAAATCATTTAAGAATATTTTAAATTTAACTTGTATTAAAGATGTTCTCGAGCAAAACAACTCACATGTTAATTTTCATAAAATATATATTATTTTTTAATTAAACTTTTTTATTAATTTTATACGGAATTAAATAAAATAAAGAAAATTTTATGAGTTTACGGTCGACTTTCATTTAACAATAGTTCTTTTATCAATTAACTAAAAATTATAATATAAACATTTTATATGAAATTTTTTGAATATAATATACAATTAGACGAAATCAATTAACTTTCTCTAATTAATATTAATAATAATGTATAATATCACAAAAAAATATATTACCAAAAATTATGAAATATTACATAAGGCCAGTGATTGTTTTGTAAAACAAAACTAACTTTAACTAAAATTGAGGCAATCACGTGTCTTTGAGACCCACTACACATAAAAAACATGTACTCTGGATGTATCACGCTTACATAGTGTCTAAATATTTATGAATGTTTTTGTCTTTTGCATCATATATTATATTTCTAATTATAGAACTTTTATCCATTTAAAATAACATATATCGAGTCTTTAAGTGGCTTTTGGGATTTAGTTACAAGTTCTTATCCAAATTTCACTTTGTTTGACGTTAAGATTTAAGAATCGATAATACTAATAACTTCAATGTTAAAAATCAGTAACTCTTATAACTAATTAGATAATTTATTAATAGATATAAAATATAGAACAGAGAATAGTATACATATAATATATATGTATATATATATTGCTTTTTAAAAATATTATCTGTATATAATGAATCACACACATACATTACATAAAAACATAAATAAATTTTAGTATATTTTCAGTAATGGGGGAAGATAAGACAATTTACCTCTTTCCAATTGATCTTCGAATGAGCAAAGATAAATCTCCAGACTCTAAATGATTTACGAATTTTCTGCAGACGAAACAATTGAAAGTTTTATTTTTTTACTCTAATATAATGTTAAAATATATGCAACATGTATTTTGAATTTCAAAAAATTTGTAAAGTTTTGAATTTCAAATTTTCATAATCTTATTTTTTAATTTTTTTTTGAGAATCTCATATAAAGTTAAACTTTTTAAATTCTATAACTATCTTTTTCTAAAATTCTAAAACTTTGTAAGAACTCATTTTAAATTTTAAACTTTTGTAACGTCTCTTTAATTGTTAAGTGTACTATCAGGTATTATTTAGTGTTGTAATTAATTATAAAAAGTTAAGTATTTTACTTTTACTTATCAATTTATATAAATAATTTTTTAATTTACCAGTTCAGACGCGTATTTACATTTAGCAACTAAGTAAAAAGTAAGAGTAAGATACTTAACTACAAGATTCTCAACTAGTTGTTGGTCAGATCAATGGGACTTATGAGGTAAAGGGCCCCAAGTTAGAAAAATATTCCAAGATGGCCAAGGTCATATTGTCACAATTCTCAACTGCCTGCTGATGAATTGTCTAAGTTTGCTGCGGGGGCCTTCCTAAAGCCTGTGAGGGTAATGTGTATTCGGAAAATCAGGATCAACCATGCATAACAGCGAAGCTAATAGCCCCTATTCAGGTGGAGGTTAACTGGTGGAACCAGTTAAAGCATATTTGCTCAGAGGAGAATTGGCTCAAGACCTGGAGCATGCCAGAAAAACTCAGGGGAGAGTTCCTAGATATCTAGTTATAGATGGAACTTCATACATACGATCTTTTTCAATGCCCTATTTGAAATGCCTAGGGCCAAGAGAAGCTCATATGGGTCTATAAGAAGTCCATGAGGGGTAGTGCGGACAACAAATAGGAGGACGGATGCTCCCGCAGAAGAACATGATGCACGGATTCTTTTGGCCATCTTTGAAACAAGATGTCATGGACTATGTAAAGAAGTGTGATAAATGTCAGAAGTTTGCATCTGTGCCAAGACAACCTCCAAATGAACTTACTTCTATAACATCACCTCTACCTTTTGCTATGTGGGGCATTGACATATTAGGATCATTCCCTGCTGCTTGTCGAAAAAGGAAATTCTTAGTAATGGTCATTGATTATTTCATAAAATAAATTGAGGCTCGACCATCGGCACACATCACTTCTTCCAATGTAATTGGTTTCCTATGGGAATATGTCATCTGTAGATATGGAGTGCCTAGAATTATTGTCGCCGATAATGGCAAGCAGTTTGATAGCATCGAATTCAAGAACTATTGCAGGGATTGGGCAATCGAATTACGATTTGCTGCGGTGGTACATCCTCAAGCCAACAGATAAGTGGAGAGGGCCAATCGGATTATCCTAAACGGAGTGAAGAAGATGTTGGATGATGCTAAAGGAGCTTGGGTGGAGCGGCTGTTAAATGTTTTATGGTCATACGGGACTACTCCGCGAGAGTTTGCTGAAGAAAATCCATTATCTTTGGTATATGGAGTGGAAGCGGTTATACCAGTGGATTTGGCCTTACAGTCGCCAAGGATAGAGAACTTCAATGAAGAAGAAAACGAGAGGCTGATAAGAATGGAAACTGACTTAATTGAGGAAAAGCGAGAGGAGCCTACTCACAGAGTGATGGAGTATAAGCGAAGGACCTCTGCTTACTATAGCCCGAGAGTTAAAAAGCGATCCTTCCTCAATGGGGATCTAGTGCTTCCAATGTTGGAGGCTTCGGGAAAGGAGAAGAGGAAATTATCTCTTAATTAGGAAGGTCCTTATCATGTGAAGAGAACTTTAGGATTAGGTTTTTATCACTTACAAACTCTCAAAGGAGAGGAGTTGCCTCATGCTTGGTATATTACAAGTTTACGTAAATATTATCAGTAATCATGTAAGCTTAAGAATGCAAAAAAATAGTTCTTTTTATTTAAAAGACAAGCAGTTTCGATTACAATTATAATAAGCGAACTCCACTCAACCCTCACTATCTAAATCGAAGTTGAGCTGATCCATAACGGAGTTCATGAGACTGCCCACCAAATCAGGCACCGCTACCAGAGCTCTAGATCCGTCATCTCCGTCATTATCATCATCATCCTCATCCACTGAGGAGGAAGCAACTTCGTCTGATGAATCATCCAAGCGCTGCCAGTCGAATTCTTCATCCGTATCTTTAATAAAGGGGTTTCGGAACTCGAGATTTGCAGTTGGAGAGATCGATGCCGGGATGCATATTCTTAACACATTCTACGAACTCATCCCAAGCTCCATGATAGACGGAAGGGAACCTCCTCCTAGAAGTCATTTCCTTCTTGTAGTCATAGTAAGGGGATTTCACAAAATCACAGATGAATTCAGTTCGAGCCTCGTGGAGCTGACGTTGAAGACTACCCAACTTGGCCATGAGGCAGGAATTGTCAACTTGGAGTGCCTATCTACCTCTTTCAGTATGGGACAGTTCATCCTGGAGCTGCTCAATGTCATTCTCTTTACCTAGGAGAGTAGACTCTAAGAAGCGAACATGATACATCGCTGCTTGGAAATAGCAGTTGACCTAGAAGGAAAGAAATTGTTAAAAGACATCAGAAAAATATAATTTTAGAAGACATGGGAGGATCTTACCGACGCTACAACTTAAGCCCCATGAGCCCTAACATTGTCAGGCTGAGAATTATAGACAAAGTCCGTCTTGTCACGAGGGGTAATGGAACCCCATGACCATTGTTGAGCAAATTTTGTGTCCTTAATGACGGAGTCACCTGGACGGAACGTCCGATTGCCCTGGAAGGGGGCACTGCTGGAAGAAGAATGAGTAGTAGGAGGAAGGGCTGCTTTAGGCAGAGAACCTCTAGTTCTCTTCTTTGAAGGCTTAGGAGCAGAAGTTAACTGAGCTTCTCTTTGGATTCGGGCAATTTCCTTATGGAATATATGAATAAGATGTAAACCATATATGAAAATTATTTGAACTTTTTAGTTGTTAAGAATAAGTATAAAGCATACATAGGAAGGAGGAGTTCTTGGACTTCTTCTTAGGAGGGCTACGATCTGCCAGCCATTTCTTATAGAAATTCTAAGGAATAAATCTAGAGAGATGTAGTAGAGAGATAGTAGAAGGTTGAGAGTGAGGAGATACTCATTCCAATGGAGTTTATATAGACTTGGAAGTTCAATGGACGTGGGAAGACGTGCCAATTCGACTACTTAAAATGGCAATCATTCCGTACGATTCTAAAACTAGGCAGGTTTGTAGATGAACTTTTCTAAGAAAAGAAGGGGTCTCTTGAGTATAAACGACTAGGATAGACCTCTATGATAACCCTAAACCATACAGGTCGGGTGGAATATAACATTTAGACGTACACGTCAAAGAGCATTATCAGACTCCGGTGACTCCCTAACAGAATGGATAACAGCTCATTTGGTCAATGAGGCTTCAGGGATATTAGAATACGCTCACCTCTTGGATAAAATGCGCCAAGATGGAGGAGTTAGGGTTTCCAAATGACCATAGGTCTAGGAGAACACTTGACTTGCTAGTTGAAACACCAAGGTAGTGGTGAATATGTCTCCTAGGCGCCAATGGCCTAGGGGATAGCCTTAAAACCTTAGCAACACACCAAGGTAGGTAAAATTAAACCTCATAGGCGCCTAAAGTTTAAGGGAGGTATTAAATAGGGATTTAAAACGCCAAGTATGGAATGTAAGGAACCCCCTAGGCGCCACACGCCTAGGAAAGTTGTAAGTCAATAACTTGGCGGAAAATGAGATGAAAATATAGCCTCCTAGGCGCTATATGGGAGCTTTGAGAAATGAAAAGACACACCAATTGTGAGGGAGGGGAGCCTCCTAGGCGCCAAGGGCCTAGGGAGACTTCAAAACCCCTAAAAAACCACCGAGCTATGGATATGAGATGCTTCTAGACGGCTAGCGCCTAGGGAGACCCTTGAAATCTATTAAAACCGCCAAGTGTGGTAAAGAAGAAGCCTTCTAGGCGCCTATGGGTTAGAAGGAGATTTGAGAATTGAAAAATATATTAAGTAGAGTTGAGGGGAACCTCATAGGTATCAAAAGGTCAAGGAGACCACTAAAACAACATAAAACAGGTCAAGTGGAAGTAGGGAGAGGCTTCTAGGCGCCTAGCGCCTAGGATGATCCTTGGAAGTCCACAAAAGCACCTATGTGCCTAGTGCTTAGGGGTACCCTTAAAACCCTTGAAAACGCCAAGTTGTGTAGGAGTCCTATCGCCTAGGGGAACCCCTAAGGGACTTCAAAACTGCATAGTTGGCTAGATAAGTGGCCTCCTAGGCGCCCATGCCTAGGAGGAAGGGCAGGGGTGGATAATTTAATAGAAAAACCTATTTTTGGTACGAAACGAATCATATTTCCGATAGATAAATCAACCCCAAAAATAGGGGCAAATGTAGGGGCCCAAATATAAGGATCGACCCAATTAATCCTAAACGGATATTTTTTATTATTTAATCAGATCGGACTGGATCTAAGTTAATGAATGGAAGCCTAAATAATAAAAGGTATAAATTCCTACTGAGCCCAATATGGCAATGGCCCAATATGGTTAATTAATTAAATAAAGAGGTGCGAAAACCCTTATTAAATAAGGGAATGAATTCGTAGGTAAATCAAGTCATGATTCTTAGACTTGGGGTGCAACTAAATAAAGAGATAAGGCAAGTGGAATTACCACACATGATTCTAATTCTAATTCTAATTCCCAAAATAGTTTTAAACCCTAATTTACAACTATATAAAGGGGATTAATCTTCATACTCAAGTACACAATTCTAGCTCTAATTGAGAGAATTATTTTACACAGATTACTTATTCCTACACCAGAGTCCATATGGTGGGACCACCTCCCACCGCTTTTGCAGGTTTTTCGGCAGGCGTCCAGGAGTCCATATCTTGATACTTTGGATAATTACGTTTATTGCTAATTTTATATATTCTTCTTTACGAACAGTACATTTGAGGACATTTATAAAGTTCTATATTTTCATTAACATGTTTTATATTTTTATTGTCACATTTTTGGTATTATATTTTGATTGTTTAATATTTTATATTTTTTTTAAAGTATATGTAATTAAAAAAATTAAATTTTTTATTATGATTATACATGGGTCAACCCAACCTGAACACCATTAAATAAGGGTTGGGTTAGGGTCTTAATGTCTTAAACACAAAAATTTATGAGTCTTTATTAACCCGAACCCAACTGAACCCAATCCAAATCCGAATCATAGACCCGTTTTGCCACTACTATTTGAT
>JAUEJK010197028.1:0-10587 GCA_032274865.1 Eryngium alpinum
GGGAAGATCAACAGGAGCCAACTGTTACTAGAATACTTGAGATTTTGAAAATAATTGGGAAATAAAATATCCCAGGTTATCGGAGTCTAATAATTTTGAGGTATGGGTGCAGATTCTAGTCTACTGAATATGGTTTAATTTTGTTAGGTCGTAACCCCATCTCTTCTTCATAATTATGGATGCTGCGTAAATTTTATCTGTTTTGGCATTTTCTTCCTTATTTCTACATGTTACGTTTCCATTCGCATCTCTGCTATTAAGGGCCCTATTTTGACGTGAATCCGCTGAACTTAATCAAGAAGGGTGTATTCAATTAAAAATTTTATTGATTTTTAATAATTTTAAAAGTCATCAGGTATTCAATTCTAACTTTTATGGAATCATTAGAAAGTAAGGCGGTATTCAATTATAACTTTTATGAAGTCATTAAAAGTAATTAAAAGTAAGAGGTATTCAATCTAGACTTTTAATGACTCCACGAAAGTAAGGTAGTATTCAAAAAGTGAATGATTTTAATGGAGAATGACTTTTAATAACTTCTAATGACTTTTTACTTTAAAATATAACTACAAGAGTCCATAAAATTGTCATTGGTATTTTGCATGATTTCACGTGACTTCTGAATTTTTATTAAAAATATAATAAAAACCTAATTCTTATTATATTCCCTACATCTCATTATCTAAAACGCTTTGACTTTTGTTATGTATTTTTATGTGCTTTGACCATATAACTAGACTTAATAATTTTATTTTTTATTACATCAAATACAAGTTTAGAGTTAAATTTTTTATTTGATGCAAAAAATTTAAAAAATATTAAGTCCAACCATATGGTCAAAACGCTACATAATAGTAAAACTCAAAACATGTTAGATAATGGAATGGAGGGAGTATTTTATCCTTTTACACTCTATACTTATCCAAGTATATGTATATTTTTCAACTTCTCTTGTGTACTTTTTTTTTAATTATTTTTCTTTTAATCTAAAATATTCTAAAATATTGAATACAATATTTGATAAATAATAAGAAATAATATTTATTTTATTTTTAAATTATATTCTCTTACCTTACATCTCATAGTATTTAATAAATAATAACAAATATATTTTTTAATTATTAATTATATTTAATTTAATTTATTTATATTATGTTTATAACATATATTATATATTTTATATATAGTAATACTAAAATCTATTACTATATTTTATTTATATATAAAGTTTAAATTTTGATCTTTAGTTAGATTATAGTATTTTATAATGACTAATATTTATAATCAATTTAAAATTTAGATAGTTAATATTATTATTAATATTGATTATTATATTTAAAAAATATCATATGATTATATTATGATATATTTTACAAAATTATAATTTTAAAATAATATATTATTTTATAAAATATTAAATAAATTTAGTTAAAGGATATTAAATAAAAATATTAAAGATTATTCGTACAATTGCACAAGATTAAAATTTTCTATTATTAATATAACTAAAAAAATTACTTTATTTTTCTAAACCCCATTATAACTTTTAATTCTAATATAAATGTATTCACCATAAAATATAAATGCACAAATTTCTATAAATATGAGTTAAAGTCTTCTAATAAAGTCTTTAGAAAAAGTTTATTTTGAAAAAGTTTATAAATATCTTTAGAAGTCTTTTAAAATCATTTTAATAGAAGTCTATAAAAGTCAGTAACAATTACATAAACTTTACACAAGTAATAAAGAATCAAATCAAATTCATCATAATTATTTAATCGAAAGAATTACTAAAAGTCCTTAAAAATCCTAATTGAATACACTCTTCCAAGTTTAAACAGAGCCTGAACTAAAAATTTAGGCGGGAGGTGTAGCTGTTGGAATTTTTTTAAATCTTTTATCAGTTATCAGTTAGTATAATTTTATTTTTTTGGGAATTTGTAGATTGCGGTTAACAAACAGATTTTCTTGACATACGCAGAAATAAATAATTCATCAAATTAAATTAGACTTATAAAATTAAAATAAAAAATAATTTATAATTTCAAATATTATAAAATTTATCAAATTAAATTTACAGTTGCAAGATCAGTTTAAAATATTAGAACAATAAAATTTATTCTGAATCAATTAATTATTATTGATATAATAAAAATAAATAAAATTTAAATTTGAAATATATAGACATCACTACTCTTAATATTCAATATAAAATATAATACATAGATGTCAGATCTTTTTATAGAATATTAGATTGTTTAAATATAAATTAAAAAAGAAATCGAATATTTAAATATAAATATTACAAAAGTTCTATAATATAAATTTATTTTTTATGATTAAGTAAATAATAAAATTCAATAAATTATACTAAAATTCAAATTAATCTTCATTTAAAATTCAAATTTAAGTCATAGAAAATCGGACCACAGGATGACACACAGGATGACAATATTTTTGATGAATCTTCTAAAATTAAATATATCAAGAAGGTTATTGAATTATTTTTAGAGGTGAAAATGAGTCGAATACTTTCGAGTATATGTAAGGTTAGATTTTACTCGTTTTATTTTTATTGAATACGAATTTGATTCGAGTATATCTTTGATCGAATTCGAACTACTCACGAATTTCTATTAATGAATGCGAACTGAATACGAGTTTCTCATGAACTTTTCATAATTGACGCAAGTTAAATACTAATTATCGAATAAGAATATAAATACATATAATTTTAATTTAAAATCTAAATTATATTAAAAATTAACTATAAACTAATTTAAAAGTAAGATTAATCTAATTATTATTATTTTATCATAGTATATATTAAGCATATATAATATATATAATTCGAGTCGAATATGATGTATCAAATAAATATACGAGTACTCTTAAATTATTTGAATAATTCGAGCCGAATATAGACGGGTATAAGGGTGGTCAGATTCTGTATCGATTTATATACGATTACAAATATCATATAGGTGCTTATATTTACTATCGTATTTATTTAAAATACAAATATCATTTATTAAAGTTCGAATCAATTCCGAACCGAGCTCAAGCTATTCTAGCTCATTTTCAGCCTTACATAGAATATAAATAACATTCAAATATAAGTTTTAAAATTGTCTTCACCAAATTTCTTTCTAAGGTAAGCTCATGACTGGCCCAAACAATCAACCTATATATATGGGCCGCTTGTCTACTATTATAAATTAATTTATAAATAATAAATAATTTTTATATTGACTATGTTTGTGCATCACTTATTTTTCGATTTATAAAATAAAATAAATATCTCAATATATATTTATTCCAACTTATAAATTAAAAATAAATAATGCACAAACAGCCTTAACTAATTTTTATTTTTTTATTTATAAATCATTTATCATCAAACAAGAATTTATTGTTTGATTTTCACATATATTGATCTGACTATTTTTGTAAAATAATAATTACAATATAAGTAGGATTTTCTCTCTAGAAGAAAAAGAGGCGATTTTCTTACTGAAGACGATCTAGGGTTTCAGTCAACTTGACGATCGATCTGAATTTTAGCAGTGTATGAATAATAGAATATAAGGTTTTTCACTTGATGCATAGTAGGGTTGGTAGTTTTTGAGTTAGAAAATTGTGATGATTTAAAAGTTTTAAATTTATTGACTGAATTTGTGATCGGTGATCGAAGATGGTGGATGAACACCAAGGAAATCAATTGGGCAACAAAACATGAATATAGATAAGCATAACACAAGTAATAAGTGTGCGTACTGGTGGCCTTCCATGAATATGGGTATTGGCGGCTTTCAACGACCACCACCGGTATTGTATCCTAATCGTATAAACATATATATTTATATTGTATCGTGTCGAGCCGGGTCTTGTCTGAAAATAGTCTCTCCATAAATAGAGGCAAGGTTGCCTCTCTAGAAATAGGGGCAAAACTGCGTACATCTCACCCTCCCCACCCAGACACCAATATACTGGTTTGGTTTTGTTTGGTTTGGTTTTATCATCAAACACAGACACTATAATCTAAAAATGAAAGTCAAAACCTAGAAACAGAGACTTTTGTAGTTTGAGGCCATCTTGGGCCTTGTATATGAGCTTAATAAATTCCAAATAAATACCGGTTGTTTGGCTAAATCAATTTATAAATCAGAATAAACTCATTTGTTTATTATGCCTTGTAAGCTGATTATCAGCTTAGATATATAATGTTGGAAAATATCCTGGAGACATGCAATATTTATACGTATAAATAATCCAGTATGATGAGTTAATTACATACTTGCATGCATATGATTAAACCAAAGATTTTATCCAAGCAATTATAATTAATAATTAGAACAGAATCAGAATAATAACGACACAATAATAAAATGATCAAGAACAGTTAGAATACTTATCTGGTTCGTGTCGAACCGCAACCAAGCTCCGAGTTTGAAACAACGAACAACACGAATACAGACCGAAGTCCATAGACTGTTCTTGAAGAATTATTCGCCCCACATAGTCGCGTTGGGTAGCTACGAATATTCTCCCAGGATAAAACAGCAACTCCGCCTAAACAGTGCGAACCGTATAAGGCAGACGGCAGACGGCGGACACCACTCTCAGTTCACCAAATTCAGCAAATTACAAATTTAATGGAGGAGGAGAGAAAACATTAATATCGGATTATCCTAAAAAACAGTTCAGATTCAATTAAAATCAATGCTGATTTTACTCGATAATTACGGCTTAATGTTACATCTGTTTTGTTAAAACCATACTCTGAAACCAACCAATTAAAGCAAGCAAGAAGCTGCCTCAATCCCACAGCCAGATTGGTTGTTTGTAAACAAACAGCCTAGCCTTCTTTCCTTGGTTCCTGTGTAAAACAAAAACAAAACAAAACAAAACTCTCTCTACATATATAATATGTATTTATATATATATATATATATGTATGCTTTATATTTATATAAAGAAGAAGACAAGGCTTGGCTATGATTTTGTAAAACCTTCGGGCCCCTCCTCTTCCTCTCTCTCTCTGTATATCCCCGCATACATAATAATACATACATATATATTGTTAGGGTTACATATATTATTAACTAACAAGATATTAGAATACTTAATAATTATTTTATGATAAAATAATTATTCTTAATTCTAATTCTTATTTAATTTTAAATCTTGATTAACAGAAGATTAGAATACTTAATAATTATTTAATAATGCATAAATAATTTTTCTTAATTCTAATTCCCATTAATTATAAAGTCCAATTAATTCAGAAATAGAATACTTAATAATTATTTAATAATAATCAAATAATTATTTCCCAATTCTAATTCTCATTAATTTAGGACTCTCACAAACCCTCGTATTTATCTATGGATTCCAATTGGAAATTGGATTAATCCTATATATGATAATTAACAACAATTGTTGGAATAAAATATTAGCATTAGGACCCACTTAAGTGGACCCAAAATATATTAATTTCCAACATATAACTCCATAGTAAACACAGCCTTGAATAAATATTTTTGTTGCTATGCACTGATTTCTGATTTGTTACGGTATCAGCAAGTAAACGAAGTACTACTCTATCTGAATACGAATACAATGAAATAAGAAACTAAAATACTAAGTACTTAAACTAATCAAAAGGACAAACTCTTAAATAAAAAAAGTTATAAAATTGTGAAAATAGTTTCAACTGCATTTGGTTTGGGTATATATCAAAAGCCTATACATATTCAAGGTGTGCTAACATGTAGTCATTTTAACTTATTACAACTCTCTCTTATTATGCCTTGTTCACCAGTTAACACACCATAAACAGAGAGCTTCACAAATGCAGAAGAAAATGCCCTGAAGAACTCCTCCTCATTGGCAGCAAAGAGTTGAACAAACGTCGACGTTCTGGGATCTGTCGCAATTTCTGCATCTACTTTTAGTACTCCACGCCCTTTTAATGTGTTTATGTAGTAGTAGTTATCAAAAACAAGTGTAGTTGGATCATTTAGTACAAAGCTAGTGTTTGGAGTTAGAGACCCAAACGGACAGCTTAATCTCAACGACACTTCAAATTCAGGTGACATGTTTGTGTCTCCAGGTAGACGATTCAATATGTTCAAACAATGCGTGACCCCTAATGTATGAGCACCTGCACAAAGATATGTACATACAAATTGTCACGGATGATGCAGATTATTTATAACTGATCAGTTCATTTAAAAATGAACTACTCAAGATCAAGTAACTATAAAACACCACACAGCCATCAAGGGCTATGCAACATTTTCACACACACACACACACATCTAAATAATGTTTAAATAGAACTGTTGGAGACAATCATACCATAAAATGGAAAAGCTTGAGTACAGACATTTATGACAAGTATTTCTATATTATAATTTACAAACTGTGTTTTTAATGAGTATTAGTTTGTCAGTAATTAGACTCTCTTCAACTTCAAAGTATCTAAAAAATCAACGGTATAGTTTCGTGATTTCGTGTTTAGCTTATTATTTACTGTTTGTGGATAGAAAAACTCTGATAAGCTAAATTTAGTACAGCACCTGTAATATTCAAAGACTGATTGAAATCTAATGGTTTATTAGATTTGGTAACTTTATTTATTTAGCTCAAGTAGTATCAGAGATCAATACAATATGCAATACAGTATAAAATCAGCTGCTAATTACTCTGCTCAATATAGTTGATTAGTTTTCTTTATTATTGTGTATAAGCAAGGAATATAGAAAAGTTGTAGATGTTACAGACACATATACAAACATATGTGTGTAGCTGCTGCACATGATGGTACCTTCTGCATATACAACTAATCACATGCAACCAATCAGGAAGAGCAAAACTAATTTAATGCAAACAGACCTTCAAACTGCAAAAAGCCTTTGCAGATAACAATAAAAGATATATTAACTTACTTACCCATAATTGCTACTGATTCTTCAACTGTCATCCCTTTGTCGGCAAACAGATGCAGCATTCCGTCAACTCCAATATCCGCCGGTGGCAGCACACGGTCGGCAAACGTATTGGTCAAGGCGACAGAAGAATCCCGTCGCCCTAAAGGAACTAATATATGAGGCCCTAAAGATAATACCACTGCTTCTCTAGCAGCCAAAACCAAAATATCAGCACAAGAAACTTGTCCAGGACATGCTAATTCCACCGTCGATTTTAATAAGTTTATCTGCTCTAGCTTTTTTACCCCAAAGTTTTTACTTGAATGCATTTCAGGGGTACCGTTACTTGAATCAAGAAGAATAGAAGCATCACACCCCTGTAATTCAAAAGTTTGTCACTTAGGTCAATTTCTTTTGCAAGTGTTAAATATAAAAATATACAATTATATCACTGATTCTTTCTAACACCTTAAGATTTTAGAAGAAACGATAGTGTAATAGTAACAGTAGTATCAGAGTTTAAGGTTTGCTTCGAGCTCAGATGTGGACAACTATTACCCAAAGATGGGGCATTGATCCAATCTTTAGTCTAAGGGCTTTCGACAAGATGGTCATCTAAGTTAAGAAAATTGCGAAATTGTCATGGATACCTGAACTTGACAGTCATGGAAAAAGAGGCGTAAGAGAGCCGGAGAAGAAGTGGGATCCACTAAGTGAATGGATTGAAGAGAAGCTCTAACAATGTCTTCAAGCTGTGGGCATGAATCCTTATAGAAATCATAAGAAAGAAGTTGTACTCCTCCTCCATTTGCTTCAAGTTCATTGCTATTTAAGTTGAAGCCAAATAAAATAAAGATAAATACTGCGAAAAGCATGTCTTTGTACACGGGACTATATGTATGTGTAATTCAAGTTTTCCTTTGGTAGTAGGTGTATGCACATTATCATGTCCTTTTAAATAAAAGAAGTTCCGAGTACAATTACATGTGGTATAGTATACCTCCAATTTAAAACACTATTATAATTGGACGTACAAAAGAATCTGAAAAATGAAATCTGAGTTTCCCTTCTGCTGTTACTCATATTAATCACTAAAATAGTCTAAAGGCAGTATGATATTGGACACGTCTGTACGTTTGTACCCCGACTTAATAATTCATTGTCCAATAATTATTGAAGTGTGAGTCGAATTCTGATTTATCCTGACTATTAAGTCAAAAATTATCCAATAACTATTGGAGATGTAAGTTGAATCCAGACTTAGCCTGACTATTAAGTCAAAAAAATAAATGAGTTCTCTGTCATTGAAAGAGACGGAATGTTATTATACAGTAATGTTTCAAAAAATCCTATCTAGAGTTAGTTTTTTACTTTTTTGATTTGAGAAGACTTAATAACATCCTAGAGTATTACAATATTCTCTTCAACAACTTTAAGAAAAAAGGAAAAACAAAATCTGTAAAGATCTGCTACTATTTTTTGTGCATCAACTTGTTAATTCATACACACAGACACTCGCTTTTATGATTTGGAGCTAATGAATTATTCGATGTAACTGTACATCTACAGAAATTTGCAGTCGCGCCCTTACTGAAGCTATAAAATAAATCCACATTGCTGTCTTCATTAATGTGAGACCGGTCGGTAAGAGTTAGCAGATGTGGATAAGGATGGCAAAACGGGGTAACGGGGCGGAGCTCCGCCCCGCTCCGTGTTAAATGGAACGGATTTTATCCATCTTAAATGGGGCAGGTCAATAAACGGGACAAATTTTTTATCCCGCATTTAAACGGGGCGGGACGGGTTTGACCCTCGGATACCCATGACCCGCATCATATAAAAATATATATTTTAATTTAAAATTATTAATAATTTAATTATATTTTTAATTTATAATTTTCAAAATAACATAATGCTAGATAAAATGGTGGTTGCAATTCATGGAAACACTAATTTTTATTATATAACTATGTAGATACTAAACTAACGGATCATGACATAATACTATTGGCTAATATTTTGCTTGTATTGGACTCTATGACCTTTGTAACTTTTCGTTTTATTAATGTAATCTTTACTTATAAAATAATAAAAAATTAAATATAATTTTATATAAAAATATTTTTTTTTCAAAAAAACTAAATGGATATCCGTTGGGTTACGGATTACCCGTTAATTTATAGGGTCACGGAGCGGGGCAACCCGTTTATTAAACGGAACGGGGCGCGGCAACACGTTTATTAAGCAGAACGGGACGGATCGACCCGCGGATCACAAAAATCCGCCCCATTTACATCCTAAATGTGGATATTATGTCATCCTTTTTCATTGTTTTGGGGTAATTTGATCCCCAAGTCATGCAATGTACTATGAGCAGTCACTAAACTGAAGGAAGTGAAATGGTCCAGTTGGGTTTTCAAAGATCAAGTAGATTTTGGTCTAAGTTTATCCTTTTCGAGTCGAGTTTGATCAACACTTTCTGTTCATTTAACATTTTACATTTGACTTAAATCCTCTTATATTTGATAAAAGTTAACACGTTCAGTTAAAATATTCATAAAACTCGAACTCATTTATTTTATACAAGTTGGAATGCGAATTTAAACAAGACAATCGGGAGTGTTTGTGTTTAATTATAAATTACTTATAAATAAAAACTAAAAAATAATATGAAGAATTATTTATTATTTTATGACTTGAATCACAACTGGCTATAGCTAATTCCTGACTAATGTACGACCAGTTTTCATGATCTTGAAACATACTACTATTATACTTCAGTCCTAAGATAAGGTAATCCTCATTAGTTAGTACGCTTTGGACCAAAATACAATGTATTTTTGAGCAGCCAATAATGCGGACAATAAATACAATAAAAACATGGAAACATAAACATGGATAGGCATTGAAGTGAGTAACCACTAACCAACATAAATTAAATTAATACAGATATGACTATTAACAACAAACATAATTTTGGTACTCCTGTTAAGTTGCTGTCAACAACTATATATATATATCACCCATCCATATTTGGCACCTCACCTTGAGTTGTCTGTCCATAATCTAACATGGACCAAGGTGTTAAATTCAAGATATAATGTAAATAAATTAAGGGTAATTTGCAAATCGGTGGCTGACTTTGTCACCGATTCTTTTTATGTTGGCTGAGATTTATTTTTTATAAATCGGTGGCCAAGTAATATGCCCGCATAACGAGTTAGTGGCCGCCGTCTGTCTCCCGTCAAAATGCTCCGTTAACTTTTAAAAAAGTATTGAGTAAATTACATTTTACATCCTTATAAATAATTTTATTCACACTTTAATTACTATACTTATTTAAATAAAAAATTATACTTAAAAATTTGTTTTAAAAATATTTTCTTTGTATATTATTTGTGTAAAATATAATATAATATTCCAAAAATAAATTTAAATAATTTTTTTATAATATATTAAATTAATTTATATAATATTTCATAATTATATAACTTATAATTTTATAATTAATTTTGAATATATTTATAATATTCAAATATTTATATTTTAGTCAATTTATTTATTTTATTAAAAAATTTATTTTACATATAATATTTAATATATATATACATAATTTTAAAATTAAAATAAAATATATATTAATTAAAAATTA
>JAUEJK010197136.1:0-10587 GCA_032274865.1 Eryngium alpinum
TATATATACATATACTATATATAATAAGCATAACGGATTTAAGTTTAGTCTTAATCTTGATATCATCATAACTTAAATTAAAATATTTTAAATAATAAAAATATAACAATAATAATATAATAAAAAGAATTTAAAGTAAATTATAACACATATTATTATTATTCCAGAAGGATTAAATCTTGACAACTACATCTTTATATATATATATATATATATATATATATATAATTTAAATTGTAATAAATAATATATATTATTATATAATAATTTTTAAAATAATATATATTATCTTATTTTCATCTTAATTGAATCTACATATATTAAACTCTTTTTAGTAATAAATAAAATATTAGATTAGTTTATTTGTATTGTATTTTTTTGAAGAGATAAAACACATATACAAAGCACGAAGAAATTAATATTTTTTAAAAAAATTGGATCTCCATAACCCACATAATAAAAAATTATAACAAATTGAATTCGTATAATAAAATATTGTGAATAAATATATCGATAAAATATATTAATTAAATAAGAAATTTATTAATTTAATTTTTTTATAATATTATAATATTATTTTCTCTTATGAGAATAATATTCGTAAAGGGCAAGATGTACTCTTATTTATCAAAATCTATTAAAAAAAGAAATTCTATCACATTAATAGGTATTACTAATTTATTATATCTTTATACTAAATGTTAAATTTATAAATTAAAATATATTATATATATTAATAATATATTATATACAATAATTATTATATTTAAAAATATTAATACAAATATTTTAAAAAGTCCGTGCAATTGAACGGGACAAATAACTAGTTGATAATAATGTTACAAGTCTAGTTTTGTTTTTCTTTAATTAGAGTGAAGTACAAAAAGAAGTTTGTTTACATAGTACAGTATTATATTTTTACAAGCATGAATCCCCTGTAAAATACGAATCTGCTATAAAATTTAATAAAATAATATATTGAGACTGATAGAATAATTAATTAATTAAAATATATTATTTTAAAATAATTAATAATATATATTTGGTGTTTGTATATAAAAAGAATAGTTATCCCAAATTATTTTTGAACCTTAGATCAAAGTAGCGTATATTGTTTATAGTAATTGAAAACATAATCAATGAAATTCTTTTATAACACAAAAATAAATTGTCACGTAATCAAAGGTTAAAAACTACCAAAAAAAACATAATTAAGGAAATCCAGCCAAATTGCAAATGAGATGTGAAGATTCAATATAAAACCTAGTATAAAATTAAAAAGAATCATAAGTCAACAAACACCAAAACTTAAAAAGTTATAGGGTTCATAACAACAGAACTAATCTAAAGAATAAATGATCCCGTGTGGTACCAATAAAATTCTGTTGATAACCCACTATAAACCTTAAACAAAGTAACAGAAAAATATAATAATGTAGCATTATAAAGTTAATCGTAGATAATTGTGCCATAAATAAACATATTCTTCAAATGAGATCACCCGTGATTTTGAAGACCGTGGTTGTCCTATTCTTCATATGAGATCACTTGTGGTTTTGAATAACACATGTGGCTGTATCTGCGTGAGAATATAGTCAGCAAAATTATATGAAGAATATGAAACGGGGAACCGATAAGATAAGAAGATGATCTGATTTTAAAGTTATATAGAAGTATTGTTATGTTATATTATATTATATATTTATAAGAAAGAATAAGATCGGAGGTGCAGGCGAGGTCGAAGAGGGTGTTTTTATTTAAAACAAATATTTAACTTATTATAAGGATTTCATTTGTTAGTATTTATTTAATTAAAATACTAGCGACGACAAAAAAAGGCTTAATGTGAACTCGTGTTCTGCTTTAATAATATAGTATATAGTATAGATATAGTTATTCTTCTATTTATTTAGGATAAAACAGGAATATGAATAATACTTTTATTTAAAATTAATAAAATATAATCAATAAAGATGTATATTTATTATAAATGACAACTATTTTCATATACTTAGTGTATAATAAAAAGGAGAAAACATTTTGATCCAAAAATACCATGAACCTTCTAAAAGGTCTATATAATTTTAATGTTTTTTGTTATTCACAATGAATATTTGTAGAGGGGGGTGAATACAAATCTTACAAACTTTTTAGCTTTTGTCTTCAAACACAAACAATCAAAACTAAAACAACTATGCAGATTTAAAATAGAACTTGAAAAGTAAATCAAACACATAATTATCAAAGTTCAAATGTATTAACTTTAAAGGTTTTCTTTGAGGTAAGCAAGAATGCCTTTTCAGCTACAAGATCTCCAATTCTATGGAGCTACTTTCAATTACAAAGCAAGTAAACAAAAGCTCTCAAAACCTATTACAAATCTGAGCTACAATCTTGATAAGTAATCAGAAATCTCTCAAACCAAGAGCTATTATCTCTCTCTGTATTTTTCTCAACGAAACTCTTAAGACAATACAAAAAGATTACAGAGAAAGACCAACACAATGGCTATTTATAAGAAAATAAAAGTACAACTGCAGAACCCCTGAAGGTTTGAAAATCCCTGTATGGTGTGGACCACAATGATGGTGATAGTCTGCGCTTTTTTCTTTTCTTTCCAAATTTGTCTAAGCAATCTTTTGCCACGTATAGTGTGGACCTTAGGTTTTCCACCACTCTCTGACACTCCAGTAACAGAAAATGTGGCTTCCTTTCCAATCAAGAAGACAAAAGGCATCTTTCTCTGCTGCTACCGTGCTTGGTTGCTTTATCCCCGTATGAAGCTTTAACCCCTGAAGCTTATTCCCGTCCGAGGATAAATCCATACTTCTTTGTATGGTTTTGAACCTTTATCTTTTTAACCTCTGATGCTCATTGTAGCTTCCAAATCCTTCCAACTTGTAGTCTTGACATCAGAGAGCTCAAAACTACTTTATTATAAGCATTCTAATTACAACTTGACACTTGTTTACTATTGAGTAATAAGGTCATTATTCACTGAGTTTAAATGAAACTATACAAGTAAAAATTCTTATTTATAATGCTTCCAAGCACATCATCATCTATACATAACTCATGCAGACCTAACATTTTTTAAAAATATATTATCTCAATATATCGAAGGTAGTTATAAAGTTTTTCATCATAATTATAAATTATCTTTAAGATTACTTATTTTGTAATTGTAATAATAGAAAATAAAATATTTTTATAAAAAAATAAGTAAATAAATAAATGAAAGCAAAATTATATATTTTTACTCTGCATTTTAAATTAATTTTTATTTTACAAAATAAATACATAAGGAGAAGTAAATTTAATGTCAAATTTACTATTTATGAAAAGTCATGAAAAGTAAATTTTATTATCTTAAAATAGATATTAAAATTAGAATATAAGTAAAGTTTTGGTGAAATTTGTGAAAATTAAAAGTTATTTAAAATTTAATATTTTTTTTAAAATATAACTATATAAATACTAAAACGTAATAAAAATTTATACTAAAATATAATATCATATAAAATATAAAAAATATAAATTTTATTAAAATATAAAACAAAAGTATAAAATAATTATAAACATTATTTTTTGTACGTTATGAATGGAAAATTTAACACTATAGAGTAAATAATAAATAATAATATTTTGATTAACATAATCTAAAGGGATTTGTAGGGGGGCTAAAAATAGAGATTGATTTAATTAATTATAAATATGTATTATTTAATAGTATTCGGGTCGGATTGAATTTAATTTAAGGCCCGGAGGCCTCAATAATAAAAGGAATAAGTTCTTACTAAGCCCGATACGGTAGGAAGCCCAATGCGGCTAATTAATTATGCGGAGGTGCAGAAATCCTAATTAAATAGGGAAGTGAATTTGGAAGGTAAATCATACGGTGATTCCTAGACTAAGGGGTGCAAGTAAATAAAGAGATAAGGTAAGTGGAGTTACCAAACATAATAGGATTATGATTCCTAATACAAGTTGCAAAATCTAAATTACAACTATATAAAGAGGATTAATCTTCATAATCATGTACGCAATCTTAACTCAAATTGAGATATTGTATTCATATACAGATCACTTATTATTGCACCCGAGTCCCTCCGATGGGACAACCCCCACCAATTTTTTACAGGTTTTCCGACGGACATCCAAGCAGTCGGGAGAACGATATTGGAGCTTCATAGAAACCAGGTAACCTTAAATATAGTCATATTGTTTTGATCTGTAACATGATTTATTAATTTTTTGAAGGTTTTTATTTTTCATCTATTTTTTTAGCCACTAAAATATTTTATATAATAGTCAAAAGTATATATAAATCTTTAATAGTCCAATAAATTAAAAAATTTAAACAAATAATGAATGATTAAGTAGATATCAACATATAGAAAAATTAAAAAAATATGATATCTAAAATAATAGTTTATTAAATTTAATATCATATGAACTGTATATCCATTTATTAAAAATAATAGATAGATTTATATGATTCATTAATTATATTTTTAAAATATATTGTTTATATCACTTAATTAAATATATTACGTTATTTGATCTCGTATACTTAAGATAGAGATTTTACAATGTTTGACTTGATAAAAAGTATAAGAATTATTTAATGATTTCATATTTAGTAATTTGATATCCTAGTTAGAAATATTGAGCCACTAATCCACGAATGGTATGATGAGACGACTATTAATTTGGTCCAAACCCATAAATAACTATAAATGACTTGAAGTAGAAAAGTAGTGTTTTCATATTTGGATTTTTTTTCTCTATCTTATGATTTATTTTAATAATATTTTTTTTATTTTTTTACCTTAAATGAATTTATGAAAAAAGTATACAGAACGTTAAACATCGTTGTAATATAATTTATATGATGGATATTAAAAATAGAAAGAGAGACATGGATTAGTAAAAATAGAAAGAGAGGCGATGAACTTCCAAAATCTAATTATCTAAAAAATCTAATTTTTTTGTCTCCTGAAAAGTATTAGTGGAGTGGAGGTTCTTTTAAGAGCGATATATAAATATTATAACATAGTATAAGAGTTATTATATAGGATTTGTTAGGAATAATGTTAGACTGATGATGATGATATACAACAAAGTGCTCAATAGTTATATAGTTTATTAAAAGAGCAATTAGATAGAATAAATGTTGATAGATGGAGAAAATCAACTCATCAGGGAAGATGCCATTAGGAAACAATAAAACCTCAGGGGACAATTTATAGCAATTATGGAGAATTGGTCATCAGGGGAGTTGTCTACTCATCAGGCAACAATAATACTTCAGGGGACAAATGTACCTCATGGGAGTTTTATGCATCAGGTAACAAGTATTGTTGAAGGAAGCCAAGTCTATCATCAGTGGAGTTTTATCTTCAGGGGACTTGGAGACATTGCCAGCTGTAGCATCAAGATTTGATCTGATGAAAATGTAGCCTCAATTCTGTTGGAGTATTTACATAATTTTGGAAGGATGTTGGTGGTCCAAAATACATGTGTCATTTTGTGCTTAACCAATTGAGGAAATGGAGGATATAGAGTGCAGTCTGTCAACATCAAGTGGTCCCCACTAGAAGACAAATCCGGAGGACAATTTGGTAAACTGTACAACATATTAGGGGACCTTTGTAGTTTTATTTCTTTAGTATAAATATACACCGTTGTACCTAGAAATAGGTGTGAATTTCTTCTGTAATTTCATAGAGAGAATTATGAGAAGGGAAAGAAGCTTTGTAATCACGTACATATAGTTTTATAGCTATTTCTTTTTTAGAGATAGATTGTAGCTGGAGGAGCAAGTTTTGCTTACTCTAGAAAAATTCTTCAAAGTTTTAATGAAGGTTAAACTTTGATAATCTTTGTGTTGATTCTATTTTTGAATTTAGTTCTTATTGTTCTTCATATTCATATATATATTTTGTTCTTTGTTGTTTGAGAAAAAGTTTAAAAAAGTTGTAGAGAATTGTATTCACCCCTATCCAATTCTCAAGTAAGACATATTGTTTTTAACATGATTAGATCCAAATTTAGTTTCGAATGAGAAAATTGAGGACAAAAATATTTACGACATCTCCATATATGGAAATACTTCTTGATTAAACAAATTTAATGGTGGGCTTCGACAATTATAGTTTTCTAAAAAGGAAAGTCTCATAATTAAAATATTAGGATGAATTATATAATATATAACTCTCAAACATAAAAGTCAGTTATTCTGACAGCTCCATGATCCTGTTATACCTATGAATTTTGGATATGGATATTTTTATTTCTTTAGTAAGGTAAATTATGAAAAAAAATTAACAGATGATCCATATGCGATCCAGGTATTACTTATTACTCATCAGTTCAAAAGTGAAAGCCGTTTAGAGGTTTTAAGACCAACATAGAATCAACAATGATATATATTTTATTGATATTGTAACAAGTATTTTAATTACATAATATTGGAAAAAATAGAAACGAGCATAATGGATACGATGATTAAAATAGATACACATATTGATGGATAGTTACGAAAAATATATACTTCAGTTTTTATATAGACTAATCTAGCTATAATCTTAATATCTTTGGTTTGGTTTAATAGAGTCTTTTGAAAAGTTGAATACGAAGATTTTCATCTATTTTTTATTTGTAGCGCTTACGGGCACAGAAAAGAGAATTATAAGAAAGAGGTGGAAGGCAGAAAAAAAATTATAAGAAAGAGGTGGAAGACATGAACATAACAATCACTTGTACAGTACTACTACAATTCTAACTGATGATTAATCAGAGAGGTTATACAATAGAGTCATAGATATAATCTAACACTTAGATCATGGATGTTAGCGCAAAAAAGACATATAAAAACATATAAACATGTAGCTACTAATATTCTCCTTGATAATAAGATTCCATCATATAAACAATATGTCATAAAAGAAGTATGTTGTTTGACTCGTTACTCTACCGTTGAGTTAAAAAGGGCTTGTAAACCTGTACTTAAAAAGAATAAAATAATTAGTTATTCATAATTAGATTTTAAATGAATTATGATTCGATGTTTTAAGTGAGACAGACACTTTCTAACACTAAACCAACAAGTGAATAAGTCAACTTCGATAACAATTAATATTATTATATCGAAAAAATAAAGAGAAACAAACGGAGAACGGTGAAATAGTTCTCACTTCACCCACAAACTAAACTTCTCTTTTGCGCTGACAATATGATATTATAATTAATTTTGATTAGAATCAAAAATTTAATACGGTAACGACTTATATTATAAAAAATAATTCGATCACCACATATTATAAAAATTACATTAAAAATCACAATTTGACAGTCCTGCTTTAGCTGGATCTGTCTAAAAAATTTCTTATTGTTTTATGAAAGAACTTCAAGATATAAAAAAAGATGAATGGATTATAACTCTTTAAAATTTTAGAAGTCTCTGGTTAATGTATTTTTGTGTGTTTTTATTTTAGATTGTAATCATGGTACATCCCTTCATGTTTGAGTTTTAAAAAAAGTTATTTAAAAAATCGATCATATTTGAAATCCATTTAAACTGGTCAATGAGTCAATTTAAGTATAAAATATGAGTTTAATATTTTTTTTTTAAATTTAAGTTTGGTGAAAAAAATATGATTAAATCAATAAATATACATATAAAATTTGAGTTTGAGTTTAACTCGACTCAACTCGAGTTCGGACCTATCATCATTTCTCATTATATAAATTAAATTCGACTAAATCCGTTAAAAAAAATTTCAATTTGACCAAAGAATTCTTTTAAAATGTTTTTCTACATACTCTTATATGAATAAATTACTTTTCTAGTACTCCAAATAATAGGTAAATTAATCAAATTAAAATTTGTAGTATTTTTATAATACAATCAGTGTTATAAAAATTTCCGATTTGACCGATTAATCCTTCAATTAATCGCTAGAAGGTGCCTTATCGAAATTTTTTGATTAATCATTTTTGGCCGATTTTATTATATATTATTAAAATAAATTTTAGAATAATTATTTAATTAATAAATTCTAATATATTATTATATAATATCTAACAAAATAAATATATATAATAAATAAATATTAGTTAAAATAATAAAATTATATTTAAAAAGTTAAAATAAGTATATTTTTATATAAAATTATATTAAAATATATTAATATTATTAAATTATATCCGATTAGTAATCCGATTAATCCTTCCAATTAATCCCCGATTTTCCGATTAATCGCTAGGCGACCCCTTCGCCGATAATCCCACCTATCAATTTTTAGAACACTGACAAATAATAGATAATCCTATATAAAGTATTACACAAATATATGTATACAGTATATTCTTATTTCCACTATTTTTTATTAGTAGTCGTTTGACTTTTCTATACGTAGTATAAAGTGATTTGATCGTATAGTAATACATATTATTTTTTCTTTTCTCTTTTTTTAAATAAAAATATAATATTTATAATATTATTTAAAAAAGAAAATTTTAAAAATAATATATTTTACTACTCGGTCAAAGCATCTTAAAATACATGTAAAAAGTCAAGTGACTACTAATAAAAAACAGATGGACTATCTTTTAATTCAAAATGTCTTTATATATACATTAATAATAATAATTTTTTTATAATATAGTAAATAAATATATCAAAATATATAACTTAAGGTGCAACCGAATAAAAAGATATTAAAAATATTTCGACTAAGTAATACAACGGTATTGATAAGTGTTCTTAAAAAAAATTATGAGTACTAATTCCGAGTAATCGGCCATTAATCGATACGGCATTGATAAATGTTCTTTAAAAATTTATGAGTACTCATTTCGAGTAATCGTTATGTGGCCATCGATATAATTTTTAATATATAAATTAAAATAATAATATATAATATATAACTAAATAATAAATATTTTTATTAAAAAAATAAATTATTTTATAACATAAAATATTTTAATATATATAAACTAAAAAATTATATAATAAATATAAATTTATATAAATAATTTTAATATATATACAAATTAATTATTCTTAATACACTAAATTAAATCTAATTAATCATTATACATCGAATCAAATCGATTACAATTTTTACGACACTGTTATCGAATCAAAAAAAATAATAGTGTTAATGCCAACATTAAAGATACATAAAGGGCAATAATGTAAATGTACTCCGAAAACAATAGAAATCGGTGAATTTACCCAACTCGGTGCTAGGGCATCCAAATGCTTTCAACGGCGGATAAAAAAAACATCACATTTCACACGACCGTCCGATCATTCATCGAACGGTTGACAAAAAACCCTAACCCCTAGCCTATGATACAATTTCATTTATAAAGGATCTTACGCAGCTGCTCACTCGTTCTCTTTCATTTTTCATCTCTCTCAATTCGGCGAGCGAGAGAATTTTCCCAAAGTTCTTCAATCCGTTTGCAATTTGAAGGTCAATTCTGCTTCTCTATTTGATTATATGTTGAATTTTGATGTGTAATTTTGTATGTGCTTATCGATTTGTTCATAATTTGAACTGATTATGTGATTACGTTTATGTTTTGTTGTTTCCTTTATGAAATTTGGTTATGCATCGGTATTTGTGCTTGCTTATCTTTGTTCATCTCTGGTTTTGATTAATCTGTACTGTTTTGAAAACTTCATGTTCGTTTTTGCGATTCAGTTGGTTGCTGGAGCTGAATAATGATATTTGTGGCTTATTCGGTTGTCTGATGAGCTATAGCTTTTGAATATGTAGATACGTAGTGTTAGTACTTGATTTTGTTGTTTTACTTGTTAAGTTTGTTAGTCTGCTTAATCTATCAGGAGTATACTTTTATGATATAGTGAACTAGAGATTAGATCTGTGCTGGTATTATTGTAATTTCTTTGGCATGGTCTCTTGCAAGTATTGGGTAAACGTTTTGGCATGTTGAAGTGCTATATGTTATGGTTTATTAGTTTTTCGCCTGTTGATTGCTAGTTGATTTGTTGTTTAATGGTAACCTTGTCAATCTGATCAATATTACACTTTCATGATTGATGGAAAAGTTCACTTCCTGATTTTAGGCAGACCTAAGATATTTGGATTCATTTGTTACTGTTTTAGATCTACACTACCTGTGTTCTAATTTTGTTGTCAATAAACCCTTGTGGAAACAAGTATTGGTTGGAAATTTATCTGTGAACTGTCTTATTGTAAGTTTATGATAATCTGATACTTAAATAATTGTGTTGCATCATTTATATCAAGTCTACCTGATTTGTCTATTTCCACTCACTGGATATGAGATATGGTTTGTTTGACTCCTATGTTGTTTTTCTGGATATAATTAATAATTAGTTTGTTTTGGCTATAACCAGTTTGTGTTGGTAAAGAATTGTCTATTTTGCAAAAATATAGTTATATCTTAGTCCTTGTTGTAGTGAAGTTATTTTTAATCTTTCTAAAATGTACTGACGATTAAAACTATCACTATCTTCTGTCTGGTGCATACAGTTGTATCTTAATTACATTAAGAAGTGTGTATTGTTTCTCCAGCTCTTTTTTC
>JAUEJK010197246.1:0-10586 GCA_032274865.1 Eryngium alpinum
TACAATTGAACTTTGATATTTCTGTGTTTGATTTACCTTTCATGTTCTAGTTTAAATCTGCATAGTTGTAGTGGTTTGAGTGTTTGTGTTTGAAGAAAAAATTATAAAAAGTTTATAAGATTTGTATTCACCCCCTCTACAAATCTTCATTGTCAATAACAAGTTACCTGTACCATGTGAGGTGCAAAGATCAGGGGATCAGTGCACTTGCAGTTCTTCATCACTTATGTAAATAATCTGGTAGTTTGATAGAAGCAATCTATGTTAAGGAGATCTCTATTGCTATAATTGATCTCAGGGTTTTTTATGGTGGGCATTTGGTGATTAATGATCATTTGAAGGAACCTAGTGTAATAAACATCTTTGGATCTCTTTTCTAAGGTGTTTAACTTAGCAACCAGATCTTCAAATATTAAGCTCCCAATATCAAAGTTCGCATTATTGAACATAGCATAAAATATCTTTAGAGTAAGAGATGTCATTATATCATAATTAGAGCACTTCCAAGAGAAGACCTTAGTAATAGTATCACATAAATAAGACACTTCTGGGCTATAATTGACTCTCTTTAAGTTCTTAAACCTAACATCACCAGGCTTATCAATTTTGTAGCCTTTCTCAATAAGAAAATTGATTAATTCACTATCCTTAGGAGGTTTCACAAAATTGCCTGAAGGCAAGCCTAGAGCAAGATTAATTTCATGTGCATTCAAAATAGCAATAACATTTTGAATTTTGTACTCTATGGAAGAAACTTTTACCCCATTATTGTCTGATTTGAAAGTTGCAATGGTCCAGAAGGTATAAATGGAAGACTTGTAGATTATTGGAGAAGTGAAAATAGCCTTTGCATAAGGAGATCTATGCAAATACTCCATTATTGGCCTGAGCTGCTCTGGAGCATCTTCAACCAAAGAATATCCAACATAATTGTTGGTAGGAGCACGGAGACCTTCAACAATATCTTGAAACTGAGTAGGAGCCATTGATTTGAAAGAAAAAGAACTGAGATTCTTAAGCAAAAGATTAGGTTTTGGGTAGTTTCTTGGCAATAGAATCACATAAGGGGAAAAGTAAAGTGTAAGATCAATATATACCTCCGAAATCCCCGTACCCAATTGAATTTCAATAGTTAGAGCAAAATAACTACCTTATTACAGTTATACCCTTATGTCCCGTTATCCACGTACTGGGATAAATTATCCGCGTACGGGGATAAATGCATAAGGGGATAGGAGCATACGGGAATAAATGTAAAGAATACGGGGATGCAACATATCAACTTATAGCATACATTTGAATGATCTAATTTATTCACACAATCAATTTAAAGGATTAATTAAGTAAATAATATGTCATAGAGCAATATTATTCACAAAACTAGGTTAAATAATTTTATGAAAAATAGATATCATTGATTAATAATGTCAGGGGTTCAATATACATAAATAAAGTTTCACAAACTTAAAACATGATAAATCATACACTTCACCCCATGTTCACCATTCGTAGTTCTGCTACAAGCCTGTTGAAAGTTGCTTCATCAAGAGCTTTGGTAAAGATGTCTGCAACTAATGCAGTTCTATATCACCGTTTAACACATGCTCTCTGATGAAGTGAGACCTGATTTCTATGTGCTTTGTTCTTGAGTGCAATACTGGATTTTCAGTAATGGCAATTGCACTGGTATTGTCACAAAGGATTGGTACAACTTTGAGATGAAATCCATAATCCAACAACTGATTCTTCATCCACAAAATCTGAGAACAACAACTCCCTGCAATAAAGTATTCAGCTTCTGCAATAGATGTAGAGATGGAGTGTTGCTTCTTGCTGAACCAAGATACCAATTTTCCACCCAAAAATTGACAAGTACCAGTAGTACTCTTTCTGTCAATCTTGCAACCACCAAATTCAGCATCAGAAAATCCAACTAGGTTAAATCTAGCAGCAATAGAATACCACAATCCAAAGAACAGTATCCCCTTAAGAAACCTCAAAATCCTCTTCACAGCCGCAAGATGAGACTCATTAGGACAAACTTGATATCTTGCACACAAGCAAGTGGCAAATATTATATATGGCCTGCTAGCACTTAGATATAATAGAGAACCAATCATCCTCCTATATTCCTTAGGATCAACATCTTTTCCATTCTTATCAGGCTCAATCTTAGCAGCTGTTGACATTGGAGTTTTGGCAACCTTGCAATCTTCCATATCAAATTTCTTGAGTAGTTCTTTGGCATATTTCCCCTGATGTATGAAAATACCTTCAGGGGTTTGCTTGATTTGCAATCCCAATAAATATGACAGCTCCCCCATCATACTCATTTCAAATTTGCTCTGCATCAGTTTGGAGAACCTTTCACACAACTTTTCATTTGAAGATCCAAAGATAATATTATCAACATATATCTGAACAAGTATGATATCATCTTCGTGCCTTCTGAACAATAAAGTTTTGTCAACCATGCCTCTTGAGAATCCATTTTCTATAAGAAACTTAGCCAAGGTATCATACCAAGCTCTTGGAGCGTGCTTCAAGCCATACAAAGCTTTATCAAGCATGTACACATGGTTAGGCAACTTGGCATTCTCAAAACCTGGAGGTTGTTGGACATATACCTCTTCTTCCAACTTTCCATTGAGAAAAGCACTTTTCACATCCATTTGAAATACTGTGAAGTTTGAATGCGCTGCAAAGGCTAAGAAAATCCTTATAGCTTCAAGCCTTGCAACTGGAGCAAATGTTTCATCAAAGTCTATTCCTTCAGCTTGCCAGTAACCTTTTGCTACAAGTCTTGCCTTATTCCTTGTGACAACTCCTTCCTCATCCACTTTTTGTTCCTAAACACCCATTTAGTTCCAATGATAACTTTATCCTTGGGCTTAGGAACCAGCTTCCAAACTCCATTTGTTTCAAATTGATTCAACTCTTCTTGCATTGCTAAGATCCAATCAGTATCTCTAAGAGCTTCCTCCACTTTCTTTGGTTCCATCTGAGATAAAAAGCATGCAAATAAATATTTACAGAAGCTCTCCTTATTTGAACTCTGGAACTTGGATCACCAATGATTAAGTTTCTAGGATAAGCTCTATACCAAACAGAATGCCTGGTGCTTTGATTTGAAGCTCCCATTTGATTAGAGCTCCCATCTCCTTCATTCTCTCCCCCTAAACTTGAGCTATTCCTAGAGCTTGAATTTTCCCCGGATTATATTTCCCCAGATGAAATATCCCCGGATTCTTCATTATCCATGGATGCTCCATTTCCCCAGATGATATTTCCCCGGATGAAATCCCCGGATCCTCCATTATCCACGAATGCTCCATTTTCCTCGGATGAATTTCCATCTTCAAAAACTTCATTATTTGTGGGAATTACTAGAATATTTCCTGAGGGATTATCATCACCAGCACTTGGAGAACATTCATGACCAATTTCTTCATCAAGATCATCATCATCATTTTCAAATCTCAACACTTCATGAAATCCTTCATCATGCAAGCTTGGAATCACCTGATCTGCAAATATCACATGAATAGATTCTATCACAATTTGCAATTTGAACAAGTAGACTCTGTAGGCTTTTAATGTTAATGAATAACCAAGGAAAATTCCTTCATCATCCTTAGAATCAAACTTTACAACCTTCTCTCAAAAATTCCTTAGCACATAACACTTACAGCCAAAAACATGAAGAAACTTAAGGTTTGGTTTCCTTCCATTCATGATCTCATAAGGAGTTTTGCTTTGAGACTTTGTGATAAGAGATCTATTTTGAGTAAAACAAGTTGTCATAATGGCTTCTGCCCAGAAGTATGTTGGAATCTTTGCTTCCATCAACATAGTCCATGCAACTTCAATTAAAGTTCTATTTTTCATCTCAACTACTCCATTCTGCTGAGGAGTCCTTGGAGTAGAGAATTCTTGACTTACACCTTTCTCAAAATAAAAATCCTTCACTACAGAATTCTTAAACTCAGTGCCATTATCACTCCTTATCTTTCTCACTTGCAAACCAGATTCAGTTTCCACTTTCTTCACATGATTAATCACTTGTTGAGCAACCTCATCTTTTGAATGTTGAAAAAGAACCCATGTATATCTTAACAATTCATCCACAATTACCAAGCAATACCTCTTGTTTCCAATAGACATCACATTGACAGGACCAAATAATTCCATGTGCAATAGATGTAATGGTTGCTTCACATTCATTCTAATTTTGCTAAGAAATGAAGATTTCTTCATCTTTCCTTGTTGACAAGCTCCACACAAGATATCTGGGCTGTATTCTAACTGGGGAATACCAACCACCAGCTCTCTCTTCACCAGTTGATTGATTGACTTGAAATTTAGATGAGATAATCTTTTATGCCAAAGCTAACTATCCAATGAAGTAGCCTTGCTGAATAAACACACTTCTCCTTATGCAGAAGAGAAGTTTGGAACATAAATATTTCCTTTTCTTACTCCTGCAAGAGCTACCTTTCCATTTTCTTGATCAATAATTTTGAAACCATCAGTATTGAAAATAGTGTTGAAACCCTTATCTCCAAGATGACTAACACCAAGCAAGTTGTGTTTAAGTCCTTCAACTAGAGCTACCTCTTCAAAGACAATGCTTCCGCAAGCTACATAACCATAACCCCTTGTGAACCCTTTACTATCATCACCAAAAGAGATGATTAGACCATCTTCAGCAACCAGATCATTAAGCAAACTTGAATATCTAGTCATGTTCCTTGAACAGCCACTATTCAAGATCCACAAATGGTTGCTTCTGGCTGTTACCTGCAAGTAGGATCAAGTCTTCTTAGGCACCCAAACTTATTTGGATACCATAAGTTTAATAGTAGGTTTTGATATGATTGTTTTAGTAACATTTGGGGTTTGTATGTTTTTCATTTTAAGCATGTGTTGATGTTTAGTTCTCTTTTGTTTATGAGCTTCTATGTTAATCAACCTTGCATTGACATTTAAGCCTTTGTTAGAGGTCTTAATTGCCATTGCAACTGGTTGATTCTTTTTCTTAATAGCATTTGGACATTGAAAAGATAAATGATTTTCACTTCTGCAAGTCCAACAACATTTCCTAGAAGCATTTGGATCAAAAGCATAGTTGTTAAATTTGTTTATTCCACTCTTACCATTTCTATGTCTTATGTTCTTAGAAACATTGGATTTTGTATAAGCATGGTTTGAGTTGTCTGAGGATTTAGCTAGACTTTCATCTATTGAAGAATTGTCTTCTGAAGAATTATCCCCGGAAGATATTTCCCCGTATACTAAATCCCTTGACACATTTGTATCCCCGGATGAACTTGAATTATTAAAAAATATTGAATATCCTTCAACTTTCTTATAAATGAAAGCTTTAATTCCTTCAGGTTTGTCCTCATCATCATTAGTTAGGAGTTCGTTATCTTTTGAACAAGATTCTTTGATAAAACCAGGGCTCGCAAATATTTCAGACATTTTTGGAGGTATAGCTAATTCAACTTTGTCCAGTTTTGTTTTAGTGACTATGAACTTTTTGAAACCAAGTCCATTAACTCTTTCTCTCAATAATACTTTATTTTGATCAACAACTGTTCTAGAAGAGTTCATCCACTCACTGGTCCATTGTTTGAAAGTTTTTCTTCAAGTAAGTTATTAATCCCAAAAAGATTATTATTAAGTTGTTGGATTCTTTCAGCTTCAATCAAGGCACTTTTCAAGGTCTTATAAAAATCTTTAATTTCATTTGACATTTCCCTAATAGTAATTAAGCAATCAGATTTAGACATATCAGGGGAAATATCAAGTTGGACCTGGGTTTTGCCTACCTCAATTGATTCTGAAGCCATCAAAGCTAGATTGTTGTATTCCATCCTTGGTTATTCTTCATCTTCACTCTCAATCCAGTCTTTGCCTTCAGCAATCAAGGCTTTTCCCTTATTCTTAGCATTCATCATATCAAAGTATTTCTTCTTGTAGTAAGAAGCTTCATCTTCCCTTCCTTTAGCCTTGTTGACATCCTTAGATCTACATTCATTTGCAAAATGTCCTAAAACATTGCATTTGTAGCACTTGATCTTTGACTTGTCAATCATATTCTTCTGATCACCTCCACTTTTGATAAATGGCTTCTTAGATCCCATGGGCTTCTTAAATTTCAATCTAGAGAATCTCTTAGCTAGATAAGCTATAGATTCATCATCTAAATTGTCCAATTCTTTAACTATATAGCATTCTTTTCCTTTAGCTCCAGTTTCTTCTTCCCCTAACTCTTCATCACTTTCCTCAACAATATCATTCTTCATCAACAAACTTGGCTCAAGATCTGGCTTGCATTTTCTTTGTGCCATGAGAGCTACAGACTTGATCTTTTTGGTATCATTAATCATCTCATATTTTTTCCTCATCTTCATTTCATGAGTTTGGCGATTCCCAAACAAGTCTTCAAGAGTCATTGTTTTGAGATCTCTAGCTTCTCTGATAGCTAGGTTCTTTGATTCCCAATTTGATGGCAATGCTCTCATGAATTTGTTATTGATGTCCTTCCTCTCATACTCTCTACCATGAGCCTTCAGATTATTGATTAGCCTATTGAATCTGTTGAAGATCTCACTAAGAGTTCCACCAGGTTTATGAAGAAACCATTCATAACTTTGAATAAGCATTTGGAGTTTGTTTTCCCTTATTGCAGCAGTCCCATCACATATGACTTCAATGGTATCCCAAACCTCCTTAGCAGTTTTGAGATTCAAAACATTGTTAAGCATGTTATCATTAAGTCCTTCATAGAGAATAGCAATGATTTTTCTATCCTTCCTTACTTTCTCTTTTTCTTCATTTGTTAATTCAGATTTGGACTTCTCAGTGAGATGTTGATGGATTGTTTTTAATTCAACAACTTGTTCTAAAAGAAGCTTCATAGGAACTTCGGGAACATTCTCCAAATAGTGCAAGTAATCATCATCAATGGACTGAAGATGGATAAGCATTCTCTGTTTCCATAAGAAATACTTACCCTTTTCTAGGAAAGGAACTTTGTTTGTGTATGCAGACATAGCTAGAATCTTTTAGCTTTTACTTCAGCAACCTACTCTGATACCAATTGTTATTCACAATGAACACTTGAAAGAATTGTAGGGGTGAATACAATTCTTAAATCTTAGCTTTTGTTCTTTTAAAATTACCAACACAGACGAAACAAACTATGTATATTTAAAGTAACATAAATAAAATCAACACAAGAACATATCAAAGTTTAATTTCATTCAAACTTTGAAAGTTTTCTTAGATAAGCAACAATGCTTTCTCAGCTACAAATTCTCCACAACTATGGAGCTTCAAAAATCTCACAACAAGCTACAAATTACTCTCCAAACCTATTACAATCTAGAGCTTCTCTCTTGCTGTGAAATCATAAATCTATCAATAAACAAGAGCTATAATCTTTCCGTTTTCTCTCTAAACGAAAACTTTCACAATTCAGTTTAAAGATTACAGAAAGAAAACTACACAATGACTATTTATATGAAATAAAAGGTAGGTACAAATTCCCCTGATGGTGTGGACCACTTGAGATATACCCGTATGGTGTGGACCATCAATGACAGTGACTTGCAGCACTCCTTTCTTTCCATTCCATATTTGTTTAAGCAATCCATTGCCACGTGTAGTTTGGACCACAAGTTCTCCTCCATTTTCTGATACTCTAGTAACAGAAATGTGGTTCCCTTTCCAAGGAAGAAGACAAGGCACACTTTTCTTTGATGTACCTTTGTTCCCCTGAACCTTGGCTTCCTTATCCCAGTATGCAGCTTTAACCCCTAAGCTTTATACCCGTCTGGGGATAAATTCATACTATCCCTGTATGACTTTGAACCTTGATCCTTTGTCCCCTAAAGTACATTAGGGCTTCCATACACTTCTAACTTGTAGACTTGACATCAGAGAGTTCAAATATACTTTATTCTAAGCATTCTAATTACAACTTGACACTTGTATACTGTTGATTTTACAAGGTCCTTATTCTATGAGTTCCAATCAACTATACAAGTATGAGCTCTTATTTAGAATGCATTATATGGACATCATCATCTATACATAATGCAAACAGACCTAACAAATGACAATTAAACATTCTAATAAAGGATTAAATGTAAATGCAAATGTGGTTAAATTAGTAGGTCGTAAACTAAGGAGATTAAAACAACATGAATTGACTAAAGTTAATAATAGCCAATCCCCTGAAGTTCCTAAAATTGTTATATCAAAACCTGTAGTTAAATCTATGGTATCCAAACAAGTTTGGGTGCCTAAGAAGACTTAATCCTAATTGGAAGTTGCAGCCAAGAGTAGTCAGCTATGGATCGTAGATAGTGGTTCCTCTAAGCATATGACTGGAGACATTTCTTTGCTTAAGGATTTCAATGCTCAAGATGGTCCAATTATATCTTTTGGTGATGATAGAAAAGATTTTACAAAGGGTTATGGTCTTGTAGCTTGTGGAGATGTGTCCTTTGAAGGTGTAGCTCTAGTGGAAGGACTTAAGCATAACTTGCTTAGTGTCAGTCAGCTTGGAGATAAAGGATTCAACATTGTGTTCAATAGTGAAGGCTTCAAGATTTTAGATCAGGGGAATTTCCTTCCCATGCCTTTCTTTCTGGACCACTTTTGATTCTCCACAAAGTTGTACTTTTGTAACAACTTTTGGCTTCATTATCAAGCTGTAAAAAGCCATCTAGGATCAGTTGAAGTTTCCCTGCTATTTCTTTTCCACTGAGGCAAAACTTCCACTGCTTCTTTCTTCCACTGGTGTTTACTTCCACTGCTTTGGTTTTCCACTGCTTTGGATTTCCACTGCTTTGGTCTTCCACTGCTTTGGTTTTCCACTGCTTTTGAATTTCCACTACTTTGGACTTCCACTGCTCCTTAGAATTTCCACTGCTCCTTAGAATTTCCACTACCAGTGTTAGCTTGACATTTCTTGAGCTTTCTAACACTTGAAACCCTTCAGGCTTGAATTGTAGCTAGACAAGACTCTTTACAATGATACTTATACATCTAAACATTTCAACTTGACATTGGCAACTATTGCGATTGCCAAGTCTTTATTCAATTATGCTATGTAAATTCTATACAAGTATTATCACTTATTTTATGAATTGTTTTGATATCATCATTACTAATAGCAATGGCGATACCTAACAATCTCCCCCTATTTATGATTTATCAATTTGATAATCATAAATTCATATTTGATTGCTGATAATGATGTCAAAACCAATAAATGAAAAGATGAATGTAAATTTGTACATGTATAAATCTTTGAAAATGTAAACTATACAAAGTATAGAAAAAGATATGTACAAAAGACTAATAATCAATGAGAAAAGTGTATTATCACTTAGATCTCATGAGCTTGGAGACTTCAGCTAGAGGATTGACTTGTCCAACTGAAACAAATTTCTTGTTGCCAGAGTCAGTCTTCTCTACTCTCATACCCCAGTCCAACTTGCTCATCAAAGCTACCAGCCTCAATTGAAAAGACCTCCATTTATTTTCCTTCATCTATTCTTTTAAACTGTCTTTCAATATGAGACTTGATAGCTCTGAGAGTGATCCCTTCAGCATTTTGGATTTCTTTGTAGACCTTCTCCATCTTTTCTGGGTACATCACCATATTTTTCCATGAAACACTGTGCACTTATCCATTTTCATAATTGTCCACTCCATTGATATTTGAATTGTACTTTGGAAACATTGCGACCAAAGATGGATATTGGCAAGTCTCAAAGTATTTGGATGGAGGACTTATTCCTTGAGTTGTCTATCTCTTAATCAACTCCTTAGCAATTAAATCTCTGACCCTTAGAACTTGCTCATTCTTGTAGTCCTTGATTTCTTCTAAGATATATTCTAGCTCTACTAAAGGAGGCACTCTATTTCTCTGAAAGTAACCTTTTGTTCAGCACAATCTTCATCTGTGTACATAAACTTCAAGGGCTTACCATGAGCATGGAATCTTCCCACTGTATCATTGATCACCCTTTGCAAATGCTCAATTCTTCCAAACAGGTGTCTTCCTACAGAGGATTTAGAGATTTTGTGTTTGAAACAGCTGAGTTGATAACCATCCATGCATTTGAAAAACTCTCATGTGATTACCCTATTTTTCTTCTCTTCTCTTCTAGAAAACTTCAGCACAATTTCCTCTTGCTTCTTGTAGTTTACCAGAACTTGAACTTCCACAATCTTGTTCAAAAATTGTTCAAAAATTGTTCAGACTCTCTTTGCCTTGGCATGATTTGTTTGGATAAAGAAAGCCTTGCTGGACCCTTAGGTTCACTGCTAGGAAGGACATTTATGGAAAACTTTGGAGGGACTTCTTTATACAGCTTCTTCCCACACTTGTAGGTAGGTCTATACCTATAGGTAGTAGCACCTTGTGGGATAGGTTCAGGAGCCTCTATAACTTCCTTTTTCACCTCTTCTTTAACTTCACTTGACTTCTTTTCCTCAATTGAGGACTTAGAAGATTATTGAGCACTTTCAGTCTTGGTAGCTTGAGCACTTGAAGTAATATG
>JAUEJK010197354.1:0-10585 GCA_032274865.1 Eryngium alpinum
TAGAGCTCATCTGCCCATAATCCCTTAGCTCGTCCTAACCTCTTCTTTATCCCTTTAAATAACGCCTTGTTTGTACTCTCCACCTGCCCGTTTGCCTGAGGGTAACTCACAGGCGTTGTCTGATGCTCTATCCTCCAATGACGGAGAAAATCTTCAAACCTTTTATCTTTAAACTGCATACCATTATCAGAAACCACTACTTTAGGTACCCCGAACCTATATATCACGCATTCTAGAAAAAATGTTTCACACGCAGCGGTAGTTATGTGTTCCAATGGTCTCGCTTCGGCCCACTTCGTCATATAATCAACGGTCACAATACAAAATTCAGCTCTACCTTTCGAACTGGAAGCTTACCGACAATATTAACCCCTCACATTGCAAACAGAATGGGGCAGAGTATAGGGGTGAGCTCGATCGGAGGTCTTCTTGGGATATCTGCATGAATCTGACATTTATGACATTTTTGCACATAAGTAATAGCATCGGCTCGAAGTGTAGGCCAAAAATACCATTGACGAATAATTTTCAAGGCCAAAGCTTGTCCTGCTAACTGATCTGCACACAAACCTTCATGAACTTCTGTAACCACCATCTCCGCTTCTTTGGGAGTCAAACACCGCAACAAAGGTCTACTCATCGATCTTCGATACAAAATTCCATTTATTAATATATAACTCACCGATATATACCTAATTTTTCTTGATTCGTTTCGTTCTGGAGGCAATATTCCACTTTCGAGATATAACTTAATCGGAGTCATCCAATTCACCTGTTGCCCAATAACTGCAACATTTTGTTTCTTCTTGATTGTTGAATCTTCAATATGTCTTACGTAAACCGAGATGGGTAGCTCGGCAATGTCTGAAATTTTCAACTTGGATAATGCATCAGCTCGGCCGTTATCACTTCTGCTGACCCCATTGAGCTCAAAAAATTCAACCTCTTGCCAAGCTCCTTCACCTCGACAGCATAAGCCTTCAGCCGCTGTTCTTTCAATCCATACTCTCCAGAAAGGTGCTTAACTACCAACTGAGAATCACTATATACCTTCAACCTTCTAACTTCCAAGGATTTAGCTAAGTTCAAACCTGCTATGAGAGCTTCATACTCGGCTTCGTTATTGGTCAACCTGAAAGAAAAGTGAATTGCCTGACTGACTTCAAAATCGGACAGGCTAGTAAGAATCACTCCAACTCCACACTGTGAATTAGCAACTGACCCATCCACAAACTTAGTCCAAACCGAGCTCTTTTCCAGCTAGGATTCCGCAACCGGATATTCGACTGGGGTGCTAAAATTGCACCCACAAAGTCCGCCAAAGCTTGTGCTTTAATTGATGTCCTAGGTTTATATACAATATCAAACTCTCCAAGATCAACTGCCCAAGCAACTAACCGACCTGTAATTTCTGCCCTTTGAAAAATCTTTTTAAGTGGCTGATCTGTAATCACCTCGATAGTCCGCCTTTGAAAATAATGCCTCAATTTTCGAGCTGCCATCACCAGCCCTAACGAAAATTTCTGAATATTCGGATATCTGGTCTCGGCATCCTTAAGTGCATGGCTCACATAAAACACCGGCTTTTGAACCCCATCACCTTCTTTAACCAATACAGCCCCCACCGTTCGATCTGAAGCAACCAAGTAGAGCTGCAAAGGCTCCTTAGGTTCTGGCTGTGTTAATAATGGTGCCGAAACCAAATACTCTTTCACCTCTTCGAAAGCTTTTGAACAAGCTGGAGTCTACTCAAAATCCTTAACTCGCTCAGCGTATCGAAAAACGGAAGTGCTTTTTCAGCTAATATGCTAATAAACCTCCGAAGAGCTGCTAGTCTACCTGTTAACACTTGTACTTCCCTCTTCATTTTTGGCGCCTCCATATCCATGATAGCTTGATTTTTTTCGGGATTAGCTTGAATTCCTCTCTGACTTACCATATAACCCAGAAATTTCCCGGATCTAACTCCAAAAGTGCACTTAGTCGGATTTAACCTCATATTATTTTTACGGACTGTATCAAAGCATTCACGCAAGCTCCCAATATGATCATGATCACCACTCTTAACTATCATATCATCCACATAACACTCCATATTGCGACCGATTTGAGATTTGAACACCTTGTTAATCATTCTTTGATAAGTTGCACCAGCTTATCAATCCGAAAGGCATCTTTATATAAGCATATGTCCCATCCGGTGTAATGAAAGCTGTTTTTGCTATATCTTCCTTCTTCATAGCAATTTGATGATAACCCGAGAAGGCATCCAAAAATGATAATAAAGAATACCCCGCTGTTGCATCTATAAGCTGATCAATCGAAGGCAGAGGATAAAAATCTTTTTGACATGCCTTATTCAGATCCGTATAATCAACGCACATTCGCCACTTTCCGTTAGCTTTCTTTATGACTACTATATTTGCCAACCAATCAGGGTAATCAATTTCACGAATAAACCTAGCTTTCAACAACTTGCCGACCTCTTCCCTTATGACAACTTATCTCTCAGGTGCAAAGTTCCTCTTCTTCTGCCTGACTGGCTTGAACTCAGGATTAACATTGACTGCATGAACAGACACATCCGAGCTGAGCCATGGCATATCCTCAGGTCCCCATGCAAAAATGTCCGAATATTCCTGGAGGGCCTGAACCAGCTCGTCCTTGACTCCATTAGGCAGCTCGGTTCCAATAGTGATGAGCTTGGCCGAATCCCCTGGTATAAGCTCAACCTGTTCTGTAGATGAGCCGGGATCGACAATTGTCTTACACAAATCGTCACCAAAGTGACCTCGATCTAACACTAGTGCCTGTCTTTTAAAGTATTTGGTATTATCTGGATTAACAACTTGACCACGCTTACGATGACCACCTCTCTCATCATCTTCACCAGCTCCCAACTCCGACATCATAGCTTTCCGAGCTGCCACCTTGTCACCTCGGATTTCACCTATTCCCAAATGAGTAGGGAACTTCAATTTCAAGTGAGGAATAAAACATATCGCCTGGAATCTAACAAGCATAGGTCGGCCAAGAATAACATTATAAGGTGAGTTCACATCAACCACATAGAATTTCAAGTCATGAACTGTCGTTCGAGGTGGTGTTCCAATCTCTAACTTCAAATATATTTGTCCCGAAATCGGTATAGGATGATTCCCAAAGTCAGTCAACGGTGGCTCAGAGCACGGCCCCATTACTTCATCACCCAAGTTCAACTGATCATAAGCTTTTTTAACCAATATATTGGCCGAGCTGTCACTGTCGATTATGACCCGCCAAATCCTGTGATTGTGCAAAATACAAGAAAATATAAAGGCATCAACATGGGGTTGAGTTATACCTTCGAAATCTTTTTTAGAGAAATATATAGGATCATCCGGATCAGGTCGGTTGCCTTTTTTATCTACCATGTGAACTACTTTAGAAAACCTTCATCTGGCCGAGCTCGAGCTCAGATCTATAAAACTTCCACCCGAGATAGTGTGAATGTCAAGGTTATTGCCAAGCTGCTTCAAATAGTCTTGATCCTCCTTATTCCACCTCTTCGCCTTATCTTGCCTATCTTTTTGAATAAATTGCTTCAAATCACCTCGCTTTATCATCTTTTTGATCAAATCTTTCAACTGATAACACTCTTTTGTCGTATGCCCATGGTCTTCATGATAATCACAATATTTTTTCTGATTTTTCTTCCAATCTGGAATCCGAACCTTGTTTGACTTTTTAAAATTTCGATCTATCTTCTTAATTTGATTTAATACCCGGGATTTGGGTGCATTCAAAGGTGTATAATCTTTATTCAAACGACCTTTCTTCTCTCCGGAGCTAGTTTTCACATAGTCATATTTTTTCCGAGGTGGAGATCGAGCTCTCTTTCTATCAGCCTTAGCCTTTTCCCGGCCTAACGCCTCTTCCTTCTGGGTAATATTTTCCGCCCTAGTGTACATGTCGTCCAAGGTGGTAGGTACAAAATCATAAAATGACTTCAATAACTTTCGACTCATATTAGGATCCAAACCTCCGTACAGAAATCCCATGGCTTGGCTCTCATCGAGGTTGGTTATACCTTCACATTCCCGTTTATACCTAGCCATGTACTGGGACATCGTTTCATCCTATTTCTGACGACACTTCATCAAGGACGCAGTGAGTTTTCCCGTACGGCGATCGTAAGCATAATGTTTCAAAAACTGTTTTTTCAACTGCTCATAAGAAGTGATTGTTCTTGGTTTCAACGTGCGGTACCAACCTTGAGCTCCATCTTTCAAAAACACCTCGAACATCTGACACAAAGTTATCTCATCATGTCCAGCGCACCTCATACTTTGTTCATATTGAGTTACGTGTTCGATCGGATCAGTTCTCCCAAAGTACTTAGACATCTTCGGAATTCCAAGTCCAGGCTTCGGTACATAGTCTCGGATAAAATCAATCAAAGGAGATTCCGTATAAAAACTTCTGGTATCCGATCCCACAATCGCCCTCTCCATATTCGCCATTCTCCGTTCAATAGTATCATTCACTTCGACTGGGCGATAATCATCATCAAAATCCGAGTTCTCATGGAGCTCGGCCTGTGCCCTTGAGCTCGGATTGAATGTAACCTGTAGTGGCGCCTCCGGCCGAGCTGGCACTCTGGGTAGCATCCGATGCTGAGCTCGAGCTCGGTTATCTGACTCGGTCATCTCCTTTTTATACTATTTTATTTTCTTTTAGTAATATTTCATTTAATATTATTTTGTTTTATAAATAATATAATAATCAGATTGGTAATTAATAATAACAATAATAATATACTAAAAAACTTATTTGAAAATCTATTCATAATAATTAAAAACTTATTTGAAAATAATAATTAAAAACTTATTTGAAAATCTATTAGTAATTTGATAAAATAAAGTAGAAAAGTTTCTAAAACATAACATTTTACTTCATAAATAATAAAATATATAGAATAAAACAAAATAAATTTATAAAGTAAAATAAACTAATAATATTATTATTATTTAATTTTAGTTACCAATATGATTATTATGTTATTTATAAAATAAAATGAAATGAAATGAAATATTAATAAAATAAAGTAAAATAGACTAAAAGTAAATTATTTTATCATATAATTTAATTGATAAAGAGTACATATAATTTATAATTTTATTATAACTAATTATTTAGTATTACAAATAAATATTACTGCTTAATATAAAATTTATGTAACGGATACGTTAGCTTTAACGGTGTTGCGGTCCAAAATTTAAGAATTTAAATAATATATATAAATTCACTGTTTATAAACTCAGTGATAAACTCACTGTTTCCAACATCTTTCTGAATATTTCAAAAGATTTCCTAGGTTCTAGTCTTGCTTAGATTTCCATTCTGTACACAAAAGCTTGAGAAGGAGGTTGATTATAAAAACTAACACGTTTGGTCCAACTTCTTTCAGCATCTAAGACATCACCTTCCTTGGAGGAAGCTCTCAATATGGAGACAAGCACTTCTTTGCCCTCTTTAAAATCTGCTACCTCCATCTGTGCCCTTAGGTATGGAATCCTTTCCTTGTCTATTACATCCTGATAGCTAAGTAGACAAATCAAATCGCGATATATATCCTCGTGTATCTCAAGCCCGGATGTAGACAAATTGTGAAAAACAAATTCTGCATGTTTTAGATTATGTTCAGTAGAGCCTCCAGGATTTGCTAACAAATGCTCTGAATAGAAAATTATGTAAGCTAAGTCAGGGCTTGTATCCTCCAAGTTGTATCATGCAATTGTAAGTGTTGCACGCTTGCTCCAGGCAACCATCAGAAGACGAGCTGAGATAAGCAACAGTCAGCGCGCACACGTAGATTCAGCAGGCACAAGTCCTTGGACCTTGGTTGATCATATCATCAAATAGCTCCCGGACATTTCATGTATTTGCTAGCTTAGTGGCAAGAACAAAATCAAACTGGAACCTATTTTTACAAGTTACCTATTTTTAACTTTTTAAGTTATTTTTGACTTATAAATTTAAGTCAATTTATTGACTTTAAAATCATAAATAATTTATTTTAAGATAAACAAACCCTCCTTGATGATCTCTATTTTATTAAGTCTTCCTCGATCATTCTTTTTTCTACTTCTCACACATATCATATTTTTTCATTACATTCTCCAGCTCATTATACATACACACACATTATGATAATCCTTGCCATGCTAGTATTTAGCAGTTGTGAGGAAGTTTCTGTTTATGTTAGTAGAGCTCCACATATTAGGAAAGGCAGCCTCGAAATTTAAGATAACAGAATTAAGATAAACTGACATACAGCAAGTAGTTCACAAGATGGCTTCAACTTTAAGAGGAAAAAACAGAACAAACAACAAATTTGTACTCTTAGATACGTATACAAACAACACAAACCTTCGTATTTCGTTTTAAGACACTTGAAAATACAGAACCTTAAACCTCGCTGAAGTGGTTTAGCAGCACTACACACCCAGCAATTTGTGGACCCTAGAGAAAAAGGCCATGCATGATCCTCAAAGTTAATACCTAGAATCCTAGCTTCTGCCGCTCTTCAAACTTTGATTTCAGATATTCCTCAGTTGGAATCTCCTCAGTTCTCAACGCCGAGTTCCAATAAGCCTTAAGCTCATCCTGCAAAGTGAACTTCTACATCAAAAATAATTTCGTTTCAACAGAGAAAAATCATTATCTCAAGTGTTTTCCACGAGACATACCAAAAAGATTATCAAACCAACGTTGTAAAGAAACTTCACTGAAACAATAATGTCTCTCAACAACAAGGACTTAAAGAGTCTACATATGAAATCATCTAAGCCAATGACCATTAAAGTGAGCAAGAAATTGCATTGGAATCAACTTTAAAAGGTTGGCAGTATGGTTCATGTACTAATTATACCAAGGAAAGGAACATGTGCTAACTAATTTGACAAACACAAGTAAGAGTAAAATTTCCCAGTCGAATAATTAATACACGTTACAGCTCCTACATGAAGCTTCAATGCAAGTAACTCATTATTATCAAAACTTACTTCAAAATAATTAACAAAGCACAAAAATTTATATGAACTGTGTTCATGCTGGAGACAGAGAAAGAACAAACTTGAACACGCGGTTATTTGAAACCAACTCAGAGTAGAAAATATAACTGAACTAGGCATGTAGATCATACTTCTTGGACAATAACCTTAAAGTTGTCTACAACTCAGCACAAGATTTGACTGTAGAGGCTATGACAAAACCAAGTAAAAAAATTGCAAACAATTTATAATTATGTGAAAAATTCAATTTTGTTTCTCAATATGAACTATGAATTACAACTCCTCTCCAGTTTTTGGCTGAAAAAGAAAACAATTTGATACTTCTTTTGAAGTTTAACATAATCGACGAAATCAGATGATAGTTATTTCATGGGTATTTAACTCTTCTCTTTTTGGTTTATAAGATCAGTACCTGACAATCTTGGATGTCAAACTGCGTGAAACCCTCACAAGAGCGTAGCCTAATTTTGTGTATAGAAATCACGACTCTACTTTCAATTGACAGCATAGGTAAAAGTTCCAATATAATATCAAGAATCATTGAGAAAAACGTATAAGAGCAGAGCAGAAAAGTTTGATCTATACAAGTAATGAATCTGCGTACAAGGCTTAAATCGAGGATATGTGATGGAGGCATCTGAAAATGTTCAAGGTACATCCCATGAATTAACAGGAAACATAGACTTGAGCAATTGTAACTAGAAGGTGAGATTAACCACCAGACAGTTGCAATTAACCACCAGACACTTAAAATTTTACAATATCATATGCTGATTTGGACTCAGTTCAATCCGTCATTCAATTTATGTATCTAGGTCGTAGGCTACTCAAAAAATAATATCAGTAGAACAGCTACTGAGTTGCATTATAATTAAGTATATCTACCTCGGAAAAGTCATGGTTTGAAACATACTGGCTCTCAACCAGGCATCTGATACCCCCAACACTAACATAGATTGAATTTTTCAAATCTTTTGATGCCTTTTCTGTTTGCTCTTCTGCAAGAACAGTAAGGTAAATCAAATATGTAAAGTGAACCCATCACATGATCCCAAATAGTTGAATATTAATGAAAAAAGAAAAGAGAGTTGAATATTCATAAATTGCTCTAGGGGACATTCATTTCTACTTAGAATAGACTGATAACTGATTGAAAACATGAAAGTTTTTCAAAATAGTACCATTTATACACGCAACATGGTAACCTGATCCACAAACTCCTTCCTTGTTCCGAAGCCGCAATCTCAGGTAAAACCCATTCAATTGTGGAAGAGAATGTGATTTCGTCCATCTAGGCAATGTAACATTGATGAATAAAATTCAGTAAAAACAGAAACTTACAGAAAAGATGTCAGACCAAGAATTAAGATTAGACGAGCCAAACGCAAAACCATAAGTGACATCTTCAACCTATATGCACTCTGGAGAAATGGTAACATAGCTGATATAATTAAGCCATAACTTTTAGGTGAGGATTCAAACATATAATTTAAACCAGGTAATCAATTGGCAAAAGATAGAAAGAAATTAGTATACGGTCTGCTAAAGAAAAAGCTCTACAACATAGAAAATGAGAGAATAATATGTTCTATTATAGATACATTAATAATTCTTCTATTCCTCTGAATATATATATACACACACACGTATATGACAAATGTAGTAAAAATTGTCACCCGAATCCACAGAAATACTACAAAAGATGCTAACTACTGACACAGTTCCGTGTTCCAGTTTCAAACTCGATAGATCTATTATGCATATAGGAGCACTAAGAAGAATGTATTTGAAGTAGACTATAAATACATGAAGCAAGCAGATACATTTTTGACCATATTGATTTTTAATAACAAAGGTGCATGGTAGTCTATTACTTTACATAAATGTAATAAGGAAAAGTTAGCCACGTCAAATTGATACCCCTCTCCTCCTGGTAATAGGAGGTGCAGGGTTCGAGTCTCGGTGGGGACTCTGTGTGCGTGAGTATTTAAATTTCTGAAATTGACCGATACCAAAAAAAGAAAAGAAAAAAAAAGACAACATGACTTTCTTGGTATAGGACAACCACAAAACCATCCTCACTCGCATCATGATAAACCTAAAACAGCTTGTCAAAATCTGGTAGTGCAAGGACCGGAGTGGTACATAATTTTTCCTTCAATATTGCAAAACTGTTGGCCAGTTCTTCACCCCATTGAAATTTGCTTTTCTTCAGATACTCGGTCATCAGGATAACAATAGTGCTAGAATTCCTGATAAATCGCTGGTAAAATGTTGTTCGTCCATGAAAACTTAGAAGTTCTAAAATGTTAATTTGTGTTGCCTTTGCTTGATTGCATTTTTAGCCTCATCTACTTGTATGCCATCAATGGAAATAATATAACCCAAGAAGAGCAGTTATGTGTCGTGAACCTACACTTCTTGAGATTAACATACAAGTTGTAAGTATCTCCTCCAAATTCAATAAATGTTCTTCTTCAGAGTGATTATAAAAAATATTGTCACAATACACTACCACAAAGTTGTTCATCAGGCGCATGTTTCACCAAGCAGATACTTCACCCTTCAAATTACAAGCACTTAATCTGACATGTTTCTCAACTAGAGTTTCGAGGTAAACAAAGAATCTGACAATCTCCATAATCCAAAGAAGAAATTCTTGTACATGACGGCTCTCATTGAAATGCAGAATATCCTCCATTATCTCTTTTTGTCGTGCGCCTCCCCTCTATGTCCGTCACATGGTTCATGACGCCTATATCTATTTGGTTCAAATTCATCTTCTGTGTTCCTAATAAACATGTTACATGTTTATGAGGAGGAACATATCTGTCAACAATTAGTTCAACACGAGCTTCTACCCTAGCCGTTTATCAACATTCTTGTTCGAATCTCGTAGCATCCAACATGTCTACAATTTTTTCAGCGCGTCCCTCAATATGCTAGAATCTGAAATCAAATCGTTTCTCCGGTTATTGCTCCAACCGTTGCAGCACCTTGTCCTCTAAGTATGAGGCTTCGTCCCCCTCTGTTGTCATACTAGCGCTCATGCCAATTGACGCAGCAGAATAAGATATAAAGAAGACTTAAGTGAAATAAAACGTAAAAGTATTAATGATTAATTGCAATAGCCACCAAGCCTATTTATAGGATAATAAGGAAATAAACTAAAATAGGAAAACATATGAAAAATCCCTAAATCAAGTAAAATTCCTAAACTAAAAAGGATCTTGAAAGAGATAAACTAAAAAGCAAAATGCTCTCAATTGTTCTTCTCCTATCAGTATGATCTACACAATTTGTTGCATCAAGAAAAAAATTATGCTTACACGTCCACCTCATTGTCTTAATAGGAAGAATATTGATACTGAAAATAATTTACAAAACCTAGTGCTAGTACTGTTAAAATGATGGGGTATGTAGGACTATGCTACAGTTGATTACCCTTGTTTCTTTATATACTTGAACCTTGTCCTGTATTCTTCAATAGTCGAGACCAATCCGCTCTAGATGTGATGCCCGCACGTCGC
>JAUEJK010197567.1:0-10584 GCA_032274865.1 Eryngium alpinum
GAGATCACCAAATCCAAATCAAAATTCATCAATCAGGAACACTACTCACATCTGCAAAGCTTAATATCGATCAACAACTCAAATGGAAAACAAAAAGGTAAGCTCCTACAGTTTTAGATTCGTATTCAATGTTTTGAATCTTAAATTCATATTCACAACCTTTTGGAAGATAAATGTGTTCATAGTTTAACAATTTGTATTACCGTTTTTGTAAAAATGAAGGAAAAAAAATTGTGCATACGGATAATAGCGATTTTGAACAAGGATCGGCACGGAAAAGAAAATTGTTCCAAAAAGAAGATGCAAGCACAAGTGAACATATATGGGAGAAAACCTCAAAACGAAATTTATATACAGAGGAAGGGAGAACACCTATTATAAAGGTAAAAACACACAAAACACATGATTTACATACTACTGCATATCTGTAGTACTATTCTCACTTGACAGTTAAACTGTATTGAATTTAATGTTGATAAATATATGCCTTAGTCTTTGTATATGTTCATAGCATTAATTGGTTGATTTGTTTATGAAAAATGATGATATGATAATGCATAAATCTATTAGTATGATTAAATTTCACGCATAAGCTATTTCTTAGTTAAAACATGTAAGACTATTGACACTTCAGACACTGTAATTTGTATGCTTTCGAAAAAGTTTGAATTACATGACAGGTCTCCAAAATCAATTACTAAATAAAATCAACGATTTAAGAATTCCTTGATAAGATGCATTGAGCTCAGGACTTGCATCCTAAGATCATTGGTCTCATCACTCGCAGCACCAAAAAATACTCACATCGGCAGTTATAAAATCATCCTTTCTCATACTAATACTACATATAAGTCTTCTGATAATGATGAATATGCCTTGTTTTCTCAATACAAGAAAACCTCAAGAGGAAGTGACAGGTGGTGAAAATATAAGTCACAGAGATCAAGTTCATATGTTACTTGAATCTCTTGTTTGTTATTGGTTGTGTGCACATGTAAAGTTTTGTCATAAAAATAATTCTTACATAAGGTCCTTATAAAACTTTTTGATATGGTAATGGCTTGCCCCTGTTGTAGACTTCTAATGTAATGCTCTGACCTGGCCAGTCCAATTGTAAGCCAACAGTCATCAACTCACAGTAGTTAAAAATCAAACCCTTTATAAAATACAAGTTTCCAGCATTTGTTGCCGCCTGTCAAATACAAGACCGGTCTTACCTAGTTTTATGTGCACAGAAGCAACATAATATAAAATGAAAAAAATTTAGTATTCTACTTAGAAACTAAGTGTTCTACTTATAAACATCCTACTTTATTGGTAAGATAAAATGAAGAAAGTGCTGCATTACTCAGTTGCTAACTAAAACTATATCTAGTTCATAACAATGTTCAGGTGAGGACAGTAGCTTACAACGAAATGATGTTGCTCTCTAGGTCACGGTTGCGATTTCTCTCTCTGAATTTCTCTCATTGAATGATATCTCTATTACTATTTTCACTTTACAGTTAAACTGTATTCAATTTAATGTTGATAGATATATGCCTTAGCCTGTGTATATGTTCCTAGCATTAATTAGTTGATTTGTTTATGAAAGTTAATGAAAAATTAATATATGATTAAATTTCACAAAAGAGCCCTTTAAGTTTCAGTAATCCTATTCTAGTTAATATATAGTTGATGCATTCTTATGTTATTTGAACTTTCATGAAACAAGTGTGATTAAAGTCATACATAAGTTAGTACATCAATTTTTATTTACATATGGATAACTATATGCTATTTAACAGAAAGCTCTATTCACTGAAGACAGTGAAGATGTAAGTGAACACTCAGGTGATGACAGCATACCTCAAAACAAAAGAGATTTCTAAACTACAACAGGAATAAGAAACTCACCAAAAAGGTTTGCAGATATGATATCTTCACTAAGCAGCAAACAGAAGGAATGGGTCGAAAATGCAGGATTCTAAAAACTTCTAGACTTCAAAGTAAGAGGTCTACCACACGCACTCAGATTTTATGTTGTGCAGTCTTATGATAGTGATAGTCAAAATTTGAAAATCAAAAATAGAAATATACAGATAACAGAAAACGATGTTGAGGATGTTCTTGGGCTGCCACATGGAAATCTAAAGATAGAAATCAACAGTGAAATAAATGACAAGGGCCTAGAACACAAATGGCTATCACAATTTCCGGACGGAAAAGATAGAAAACAAGTAACAGCAAAGCTCCTGGGGAGAAAAATTAAAGAGTCGCCTGATGTAGATTTGATGTTTAAGATTAACTTCTTAGTATTAGCTGTTAATACGTTGATATGTTCAAGTGGACCATCTTGTAGCATTAGAGATATCAGGAATGTTATTAATAATATAGACAACTGTAATATGTACAACTGGTGTGGTTTCCTGTTACAAACTCTTCAAGAGTCAAAGAAACATTGGCAGATCTCACCAGCAACAAAATTTTTCAATGGATCGTTGACATTTCTAACTGTAAGTATGAAACTACTACTATTTAAAAAAATTATTCTTAAAAGAGTACTAATGTTTTTCAACTTTTTGCAGCTCTTTTATGTTGATATTGTTCTTCTTCAAGACAAACGGATTGTTGATAGAAGATTGCCTACACATATAGGATGGACAAACAAGGAACTAAAGGAAAGACAGTCAAAAGAGCTAATGATTGGTGGCTTTGGACAAGGATTAATATGTAGACCAGCAAGACTAGAACTGCATCAGAACAAGAATCAAAGTGCAACAAGATTTAAACATACAGCAAGGAAGAAAAAATTCAAAAACAAATCTGAGGTACGTTCAAACCTATATTTCAATTGTAAGTTTCTATTAATTCTGAATGAACTAAGTTAACATTTTTTATTTTGGTTATGCAGTCTACAAATAATGATCAAAATAATGAAATGGAATTTGAATTGGAAAAACAAATAGAGGTAAAACTTTAATTCTATAAAGAATTTTATTACCTACTCAATAATATTTATTAAATGTTATTGGTCTACTTTGTAGGATAAATATGTTAATGAACTTGAGCAGAAAGGAAACGACATATGCACCAAACTAGTGGAACTGAATAAATTAAAGAGGAGTTTTGACAGAATTGTTAAAGTGTGCATCACTCTAAATCCAGATAATATTGACGTGCAAGATATAGTATCTCATGTTGACCATTTTTATGAAAACTATGGTTTCTCAAGCGAACCACCTGATAGACCTACAAGTAAACCTCCAACAAAAGAAACAAGAAGTTCAGCAACTCAAACTGATGCAGAAGACCAAAGACAACACACAAGCATACTGAAACAGGCTGCAAAATGTCTAGAAAATGCTTATAAGAATAATCCTGACTTCAGATCAACAACTCCACAGGCAAAACATTATGCTGATAATAGCTCCAGCAAGGCTGAAGTAACTGACAACAATATTCCAGAAATTGATAGTGATGAAATCCTTGAATGTGATTTGAAATCATACCAATATCAGTTAGAGAAGGCATTGTCAAACAAAGAAGGAGCTGTAGATGAAGATTATGTTGACTGTATTCAAGCTGAAATCATGGTCTTACAACACAAGAAAGAACAGAAACTACTAGAGAAAAAGAACGCAAAAAAGACAACTACTACTGAACCAACCTTCTCAACAAGATTCAGTGACTTTGACGATGATAACACAGACCAGCAACATATGACAAGAATGAACACAACAGATCAGATATAAAAAGACAACTACTACTGAACCAACCTTCTCAACAAGATTCAGTGACTTTGACGATGATAACACAGACCAGCAACATATGACAAGAATGAACACAACAGATCAGATATTAATCAATGGAACAACTGACATCACAACTGGAATGACAAGTGAAGAAAAGTCTTTCACAAACTGGATACAAGATTCAAAAGCTTACTCAAAGTAAGTACCCTAAAAAGTAGTTTAAATATTATTTTAAAACATGGTTTCCAATATATTTCTAACTTGATTTATTTTAATTTTTAGAACGATCATGTTTAAAAGGGCTGAAACAATATGCACACTTCAAGATATTAGAAGTCTACTATTTTCAAATACTGTAATGACAACAATTTTGATTACATGGAGCCTTATACTCAACCACAAGGAACAACTCAGGAAACCACTATATCCTTGCCGTCTGTTTTGCCCTTTTTATCTTATGGTAAGTTTTCATAAAAGCAGTCACTTCCCATATACATAGATTATTAAGAATTTATAAATTATATATACAGGAGGCCAATCTGAAGGCACAAAATAGCACCACAGAAATAGATATTAGGAAAACTTTTAGCTCATACATGGAAAAGCTCTTGCAAACTTATGGAAATACAACTTTTGATAATATTGATTTGGTAAGTTTCTATAAATTTAAAATAATCATAATAATGCATGTCTAGTATACTACAATAAGTCAGAAACTCTTCACATATTGTATATTTTTCCATTTTGCAGGTTTTGTTCCCTATGTTTGTCAATAACCATTACTACGTCATCTGCTTTGACATGAAGAATGCAAAATGTAACATCATCGACAACAGAACATCGATGTCTGATTTTTACACACATAAAGTTGTAAGTGACACATAACTAATATTTTTGTTTCATCTAACTAATGTAGAATATATATAATATTGCTCATTATCTTCTTGTTTATTTACAGAAACAACTCTTTGTCTACTACATGGCTCAAAAAAATCACCCACATACAGAAAAATTTATAAACATTATGCCTCAAATAGAAATGCGCTCCCAAATTCTACATGATTTCATCGACTCCGGAATATTTTCAATGCGCTGTATGGAGACATATTGTGGAAACAAGCTGGATCATAACAAAGCTCTCTTTCATGAAAATAAGGTAAATTTTAAACTATAAATATCAATATATAGAAACTATAATCTCTTTCTTAATGTCTTTGTAATCACTAATGGTAGCGATGTGTACTATTTTCTTGAAAATCCTGGCTTGCTTGCAATGAGACAGGAACCCTGACTTCTAGTTATAATGAGGGTAAAACTCTTAAATAATTATATTGTATATTCATTGTTTACAAGACTCGGGCTCTGCATGCTTAGGTGAAATTTAACCATTGACTTATAGTTACAGGAGATGTATTCTTTAAAGTATACCTTTTGTAAAGCATGTGAAATTTAAGCCTAGGATATTCTGATATTTGGCCGATGTTTGGTATCATCTGTTATCAAAGACTGGGCCATATAACTGTTGAACTAATTACTGCATCAGGTACTTTTTTCAATATAAAGTCCCGAAACAGGGCCATAAGTAGTCATGCAATCCCTACGTTTCTATTGAACTTGTAAAAATAGTAAATCAATCATCGCTTATCATCCTAATGTTTGACATAGATATGCATCAACAATGTTCTTTTCATCAATGCTTTGTAGTAGAGTGACAGACTAGAGGTTTTCATACTCTAACATTATTACATATACTCTAACATCATTAAATTTATGCATTTTAAAGTCCCACTCTCTCTATTTTTTAAGATTAAAATACTTTTATGCATCTTGATTCATGAACATACTAGAACACAATTGATATTAGTGTGTTGTAAATTCTAACATATTAGTGTAAATAGATGTATGAGCATAGATTTCTATATGAATAAAATTCACTAAATATTAGTATGCTATAAATTGTAAAATACATCATATATATGTATGTCATTATGTCTGAATAATATTGTCTTCAAATTGTAACTTGCAGATTCAGCAGAAGTCACAAATTGATTTATTGAGGAAGAGATATTCTATTCAAATTGTCACCTCAGAACTCAATTCAAGAGAATCAGAAATGATACACTACTGGGATCAGTACGAAGAAAAAAAGAACCAGCCAAAAACAAAATGGAAGGACAAGGCAACATAAGCAAAACAAAAGATGTACGAAATGATTGTCTATATTTTAAAATTGAATTTCAATTAGCACCTGTATATATTTTAAGGTTGTATATATTATTTTCTTGAATCTAATAATACCAGTACATTTTATTAAAAAAAATTCAAGAAATTATAAATTTTTTAAAATTTAAGATAAAATATATTTCTCAAGTACAATACAGGATCACGAAAAAATACAGTACATTACAACATTAAGTACAATACACCATCAAAAAATTACAACTCAATATATTACACCTAACTTGTACTCAAATTATAATAAAAACTTAAATGGAAAAAAATAGACATTACGTAATTTTCTTGAATTTCTAAAATAAATATTATTTTTTTATCAAGATTAATCAGTTACTTAAATTTAAAAATTAGCACTAAAAGATACAATACACCATATTAAAAAATACAGCACATTACAAACTAAAAATACAATACATATAGATGAAAAAATACAACAAATTATATATTTTCTACTTTGAATTTTTCAATTTTCTACAACAAAAAATTTATGTATATAATTTATGTATTACAAAAAATACAACAAATTTTGAATTTTCTACTTTGTATTTTTCAATTTTGAATTTGTAACACTCTTTAATAAAGCACATTTCAATTTATCATTTGTAACACGAACAAAAAATACAGTAAATCATATACAAAAAATACAATACACATACAAATTATAATACAAAAAATACAATATAATACTTTACATTTCAATTTATAATACATTTCAATTTATCATTTGTAACAGACACAATAAATCATATCAAAAAATACAGTACTTTACAAACTAAAATACAATACACATACACAAAAAAATACAACTAATTTTTACTTTGAATTTTTCAATTTTGATTATGTAACACTCTTTAGCAAATCACATTTCCTTTTATCAATATCATGTGTTCCCTCTAAATTACACCACTTACTAATATTTAAAATAACATTAAAAGATACAGTACATCACAAAAAAATACAGTACTTCACAAAACAAAAAATACAATACAACTACACCAAAAAATACAGCTAATTATCTACTTCCAAATAAAAACTCTGTACAACATAAACTATAAAATAACAGCATATAAAAATCCATTTAATAATTCCACACTAACAATAGTAATTATCGAAAAACTAAAAAAATAATAGAATTCATTACATCAAAACAAAATACATTTTACTTTGGATTTTCCAAATTTGAATTTGTAACATTTTTTAACAAAGGACAATTCCTCTTATCATGTGTTGCCTCTGTATTACACCCTTTGCACATTCTCTTCGGCTTATTCATCTGCACAATGGCCTTCTCATCCGCACCAATAATTCTTTTCTTCCCACATCCCTTGTTTCTACTTTCATTGGGAGGCTTAACTGTAACAACCTCAGGTATTTTTGATCCAATAAGGTTCTCAACAGTAGCCTTCTTGTCTGGAACAACATTTGTACCTTTACGTTTCCTCAGGTTGTGCTTCAAATCTCTCACAACATCACTAGCAAACTTAATTTCATCAACATTAAAACCAACCAACCCCATACAAGCATTAAAATCAAGCCAAATATTATTAACCATCTGATTAGTACAATCCCCAGACTTACCCTCAATATCCAAATCAGAAATATTAAAACTTACTTTCTTTTCAGCATTTTTAACCCACCGATCCAACACAAGATGTCTAGGTAATTTATTAACATGACATAACTTTAAAGCAACAAAACAATGGCCACACAAAATACCAATACGTTCAAACAACTTACACGAGCATTCAACATGATTGTTCTCCAAGACATGCCTCACCTTCAAAAAACAAATATTTTAAATTAGAAACAACATCAAAAAATCAATGGCCAATTTGAAAACATAAACTATAAATTACCTTAAATTCCATTCCTTTAGTTCTAGGATCCGTAACTACAAGATTAATTACACTTCCATCATCATCCATACTTTTCACCCCCAAACTATAGCAAGCACATTTAATTTCAGACTGCACTTTATAAAAAATCTCCCGCGAGTAAACCTCTGCTGCATCTTTTTCAATAACTAAAGGAGTACTAGCAATAGGCAATGAACTCAGACATTCATTATTCGCATCTTTATCACCAATAGTCTGTTTTAAATCCCTATTCCAATTTTTAAACTCAATAGAAGTAGGCCCAACCCTTTCATAACTACCTGACATTTCTTTCATTAACTGATGCGCTTGACGAGCCCGAATTTTAACTTTAGCAGCATCAAAAGCAAAGCTCCTATGTACATAAGACATTACTCTATTAGATTTTAGAAACTGCTTTCCAGAATTTGTTACCATTCTATGATTGTGCTGTTCAATAAACATGTATACAATATAACCATCTATACCATTATATTTCAAACCAAACCGTGCACAACAATCACATCTACTAAACATATTTCTCCGAGAACCATTTGAACTTTCACATTCATCATCTTTATTAGCATATTTATTAACATACTTGCCCTCCCTACTACAAACCACATATCTCAACCGACAAACTCCATTATCAAAACGCCTCAAAGTATTACGCCTAACATCAAAACCACATATTCTACCATAATTTTTATAAAATTCTATACCTTCTCCAACATCACGAAAGCACTGACCAATACGTGGCTTAAAATCATCAGAACAATCAGGTATCCAATATTTAGTTGAACTAGGAGAAACTAAATAACCTGAGGAGCAATCATCACCTTCAACATACTGAAAATCTGATTCCTGATTAATATCTACATCATTAATTATATCATTCGAACCAGCAGAAGCAGAAACAGAAGCTCCACTACTATCAATACCACCAGTAAAGCTTCCTACCAAATCCATCCAAATTAACGCCTACATAAAACAACATAACATCAAAAATCATTCATAAATCTGACAAACATAAAAAAATAACAAAATTAATAGTTATTCTCTTCAAAGAATTAAAAATTCCAGGAAAATTGAGCATTAATACTAACAATAACCGCTCGAACAAACTTTCCAAACAAAACAACCACAAAAATCGAGCAAAATCAGAGTAGAAGAAGGTAAAACCTAAAATACAAAATCGAATTGAAATCACCATAACAAACACTAACGAGAAAAATAAATAGATTCGCACCTTCAACAACTCTAATCGCAAAGCTAAAATTCAGAAATCGAGAACATTAATCCGGCGACTAACTGAGATTAAACGGTAAGATAACGGACAAACAAACGAAAAATATATAAACAATATAAAACGTAACTTCTTAAAATATAAAAGGAAAATATCTAATATACCCCTGCCACTTAAAATATCAGCCGTCAGATAAGAAAATAACTAGTGGATCAGATAAGTCCTCAATCCTCACAAAAAAAGAGGTTCTCACCTGATCCCATTCCTATATATATATATATATATATACTCCTTTGGAAAACTGAAAAACAGGAAACTCTTTAAGACTCTTAGATTAATAAGAAACTAATGTTGAGATGCAATGTGTGTACACTGGTGTGCAGTTGATGATTTTTATGTGTAGTTGATATTTTTTTTAAGTGCAATAGATGTGGAGTTGATGTTTTTTTAAGTGCAATAGATGTGCAGTTGATAATTTTTTATATGTAATTATTGTGCAATTGATGAATTTAATGTGCAGTTGATGTTTTTTTAAGTACAACAGTTGTGCAGTTGATTTTTTTTATGTGCAGTTAATGTTATTTTAAGTGCAGTAGATATGCAGTTAATGATTTTTTTATATGCAATTATTGTGCAATTAATAAATTTAATATCGAAGTGATTTATAAAGTGTACGAAATCTAATTTTTTAAAATAAAAATTTATATTTATTTTAGTTTTTAAAAAGTTTATTTATTTATGTTTTTATTATAAAATTATTTTGTAAAAATTATTTATGTATTAAATATAAAAAATAAAAAATATATACAAAATGGATCTTATTTTATAGATTATGAAAAAATATAAAAATTGATATCTTTATTTAACTATAAATACTTTATTTAATTATAAGTATTTATAAAACTAAAATTAAAATAAATATAAGATTAAAGATAAAATAAGTATATAATATATCTTGGCAAAAAAAAAGTATATAATATATAAAGGTTACAATAAGTTATTTAAATAATTACTTAAATCTTATGCGTTGATTATGTATTAATAAAACGGAAAACTGCTTAAGACCATTAGATTAAATCTAATCCACTGATTGAGATTCACACACAACACACTCATACACACTGCACACACATACACAGACTCGCACATACACATACTACACACACTCACACACAACACACTAACATACACTCACACTCACACACACACTCACACACACGCACCACAAATACTGCACACACTCACACACACTATATATACTGCACACACTCACACACACACTGCACACATATACACTGCATACACTCACGCACACTGCACACTCTCCCACACACTGCACATACACACATACTGCATATACACACTGCACACACTCACACACTGCACATTCACACACACTGCACACACATTGCACACTCACACACACTGCATACATGCAGTAACACACATTAATATATTAGTATGTAAATAAGTAAGTTACCTTTTTAATTCTTGTGTAATTAATGAAAAGATTTAA
>JAUEJK010197672.1:0-10583 GCA_032274865.1 Eryngium alpinum
AAAAAATTTATAGAGAATTGTATTCACCCCCCCCCCCCCCCCCCTCTCCAATTCTCAAGTCAGGCATATTGTTTTTAACACCTGAAGGAATTAAAGCCTTCATTTATAAGAAAGTTTAAGGGGAAACAGATATGTCAGGGGATTTAGCATACGGGGTTATGTCTTCCGGGGATAATTCTTCTAAATACAATTCTTCAATAGATGAATGTCTAGCTAAATCCTCAGACAACTCAAACCATTCTAATATAAAATCTAATGCTTCTAAAGGCAGAAGACATAGAAATGGTAAAAGTGGAGTAAACAAATTTAACAACTATGCTTTTGAATGTCCAAATGCTGTTAACAAAAAGAAGCAACCAGTTGCAATGGCAATTAAACCTCCTAACAAAGGATTAAATGCCAATGCAAAGTTAGTTGGATTGGCAGCTCCTAAACCAAGGAGATTGAAGCAACCTGAAATAGCTAAAATTAATAACAAGAAAACCCCTGGAGTTCCTAAAATTGCTATATCAAAACATGTAGTTAAAGGTATCCAAACAAGTTTGGGTGCCTAAGAAGACTTAATCCTGATTGCAGGTTGCAGCCAAGAGTAATCAACTATGGATCTTGGATAGTGGTTGCTCTAGGCATATGAGTGGAGACATCTCTTTGCTCAAGGATTTCAATGCTCAAGATGGTCCAGTTATATCTTTTGGTGATGATAGCAAGGGTTTTACAAAGGCTTATGGTCTTGTAGCTTATGGAGGTGTGTCCTTTGAAGGTGTAGCTCTAGTGGAAGGACTTAAGCATAATCTTCTTAGTGTCAGTTATCTTGTAGACAAAGGATTCAGCACAGTCTTTAATAGTGAAGGCTTCAAGATTCTAGATTAGGGGAAACAAAATGTTATATTTTCTGGTGTAAGAAAAGGAAATATCTATGTAGCCAACTTTACTTCTGCAAGTGGAGAAACATGTCTTTATAGTAAAGCTTAAAGTGTGGAAAGTTGGTTATGGCACAAGAAGTTATCTCATTTAAATTTCAATACCATAAATCAACTGGTCAAAAGAGAACTTGTGAAAGGTCTACCTCGGCTTGAGTTTTGTAAAGAAAATCTTTGTGATGCTTGCCAACATGGTAAGATGAAAAGGATTTCATTCAAAAGCAAGGTAAGGATGAATATGAAGAAGCCATTGCAGTTATTTCACATGGATCTGTTTGGTCCAGTCAATGTAATGTCCATAAGTAAGAAGAAATACTTCTTAGTGATTGTTGATGAATTTTCTAAATATACTTGGGTGTTATTTTTACATTCAAAGGATGAAGTAGATCAGCTATTAATTGATCACGTCAATAAGGTTGAGAATGAAGTTGAACTCAAAGTAAAGAGTTTCAGAAGTGATAATGGAACTGAGTTCAAGAATGCCACAGTTCAAGAGTTCTGCAAAGAGAAAGGAATCCATCATGAGTTCCCAGCTCCAAGGACTTCTTCGCAAAAAGGAGTTCCAGAGAGGAAAAGCAGAACTCTCATTGAAGCAGCAAGAACAATGCTGATTGAGGCCAAAATCCCAACCTATTTTTGGGCTAAAGTAGTGATGACTGCTTGCTTCACTCAAAATAGATCTCTAATTACAAAAGCTCACAACACAACTCCTCATGAAGTAATGAATGGAAGGAAACCAAACATTAAGTTCTTGCATGTATTTCGTTGCAAATGTTTTGTGTTGAGGAATTTTGGAGAAAGAATTGGGAAGTTTGATTCCAAGGCTGATGAAGGGATATTTCTTGGTTATTCTCTAACCTCAAAAGCCTACAGAGTGTATATCTTTAGATTGCAGATAGTTGTGGAGTCAATCAATGTTACCTTTGATGATTAAGTAATAGCAGGTCTGCATGATGAAGGTTTTCATGAACAATTGAGGTTTGAAAATGTAGATTTGGATGAAGATGAGGATGAAGAAAGCAATCCAAATCCCCATGAAGTTATCTCCATAATTTCCCCTGAAGTAATTCCAGTTATTGAAACTGAAATTGGAAATTCAAGTCTTAATGGTGCATCCGGGGATATTGGTGGATCCGGGGAAAATGGATCCGGGGATAATGGTTCAGGGGAAAGTGTGCCGAATAATCTCAAGGAATAGTTCAAATCATGGGGGAGCTTCTCCAGTTGTGGCTAGAGAAAGACATAATGTGTGGTCAAATGCTCATCCAAGAGAATTGATAATTGGAGATCCAAATGCCAGAGTTCAAACAAGAAGAGAAACAACTAATGAATGTCTGTTTGCATGTTTTCTGTCACAAGTTGAGCCTAAGAAAGTTAAAGAGGCACTTGGTGATGAAGATTAGATTCTAGCAATGCAAGAAGAGCTAAATCAGTTTGAGAGAAATGGTGTTTGGTAACTGGTTCCAAAGCCTAAAGGAAGAGTTGGGATTGGTACAAAGTGGGTATTCAGGAATAAATTGGATGAAACTGGAGTTGTTACAAGGAACAAATCAAGGCTTGTTGCTAAGGGTTATTTGCAAGCTGAAGGAATTGACTTTGATGAGACTTTTGCTCCAGTGGCAAGACTTGAGGCAATAAGGATTTTTCTAGCATTTGAAGCTCATTCTAATTTCAAAGTTTATCAAATGGATCTCAAGAGTGCTTTGTTAAATGGAAAATTGGAAGAGGAATTGTATGTTCAACAACCTACAGGATTTGAGAATGCCAAGATGCCAAATCATGTATACAAGCTAGACAAAGCTTTGTATGGTTTGAAGCAAGCTCCAAGAGCTTGGTATGATACCTTGTCCAAGTTTCTGATTGAAAATGGTTTTACAAGTGGAATGGTAGATAAGAATTTGTTCTTTAAAAAGCACAAAGATGATATAGTTATGGTCCAGATTTATGTTGATGATATAATCTTTGGATCTACCAATGAGGAGCTCTACAAGAGGTTTTTCCAAGCTTATGCAAAGTAAATATGAAATGAGTATGATGGGAGAGCTTTCCTATTTCTTAGGATTGCAAATTAAGCAATCCCCTGAAGGTATCTTTATACATCAAGGGAAATATGCTAAGGAGCTTCTTAAGAAATTTGATATGGTTGATTGCAAAGTTGCCAAGACTCTAATGTCTATAGCAGTGAAGATTGATCCAAATAAAGATGGGAAAGATGTGGATCCATCATGGTACAGAAGAATCATTGGAGCCTTGCTCTATCTTACAGCTTGCAGGCCAGATATTATGTTTGTTACTTGTTTATGTGCAAGATATCAAGCCTGCCCAAAGAATCTCATTTAGCAGCTGTGAAGAGGACCTTAAGGTTCATCAAGGGGACTTTGCTCTATGGATTGTGGTATCTAATCTCACTTGGATTTGATCTTGTTGGATTTTCTGATGCTGACTTTGGAGGGTGCAAAATTGATAGGAAGAGAACTACTGGGAGTTGTCAATTCTTGGGTGGAAAGCTTGTGTCTTGGTTCAGCAAGAAGCAACATTCAATCTCTACGTCAACTGCAAAGGCTGAATATATATCTGCTGGGAGTTGTTGTGCACAAATCTTGTGGATAAAGAATCAATTGAGTGATTATGGATTCAATCTTAAATCAATTCCTATCTTCTGTGACAACACAAGTGCCATTGCAATTGCTGAGAATCCAGTGCTACACTCCAGAACCAAACACATTCAGATAAGGTATCACTTCATCAGAGAGCATATGTTAAATGGAGATATAGAACTGCATTTTGTTCCTACTAATGAACAGGTTATAGACATCTTTACCAAAGCTCTTGATGAAACAACTTTGAATAAGCTTGTAGTAGAGTTGGGAATGGTAAACATGGGGTGAAGTATATGTTTTATCATATTTAAAGTCTTTAGAACTTTGTCATGTTTGTTGAACCCCTGACATTCTTAATCAATGAATATCTACTTTATCATTTAACTTAGTTTTGTGAATAATTCTGTTCTATGACATGTTATTTACATAATTAATCCTTTAAATTGTTTGCATGAATGAATTATATCATCTTTCTACTTGCTTAAAGTTAATATGATACATCACCGCATGCTTTACACTTATACCCGTATGCTTATATCCCCTCATGTATTTATCCCCATACGTGAATAACGGGGATAAGGGTATAACTGTAAAGTGGTAGTTATTTTTCTCTAACTGTTGCAATTCAGGGGATTTCTAAGGTATAAATTGATTTTTCACTTTACATTTCCCCTTACACGATTCAATTGCAAAATTACCTCTCAAAACCTAAATCTTTTGCTCAAGAAATTCAGATTCAATGGCTCCTACCCAGTATCAAATGGTTGCTGATGGTCTTCATGCTCCTACCAACAACTATGTTGGGTATTCAATCGTTGAAGATGCTCTTGAGAAGCTCCAGCCAATAATGGAGGATTTGCATAGGTCACCACATGCAAAGGCTATCTTCACCTTTCCTACCATCTACAAAGCATCCATTCATGCATTCTGGAGTACCGCAAATTTCATCTCTGATGATTCTGGGGTAAAAGTTTCTTCTAATATATATACAGTTCAGAATGTTACTGCTGATTTGAATGCTAATACAATCAATCTTGCTTTGGGTTTTCCCTCTCAGAATTTCATTAAGCCACCCACAGACTCTGATTTGATTAATTTCCTAATTGAAAAAGGTTACAAAACTGAGAAACCTGAGGATGTTAGGTTTACGAACATTAAGAGAGTCAATTGTAGTCCAGAAGTATCTTATTTATGTGACACCATAACTAAGGTATTTACTAGCAAATGCTCAAATTATGATACAATGACTTCTCTTACTCTAAAGATCTTTTATGCAATGTTCAATAATGTAAATTTTGATCTTGGCAGCATTACCTTTGAAGACATAGTGGTTAAGTTAAACACTCTAGAAAAGAGAACCTTTGATGTTTACTACACTAGATTCATCCAAATGATCATAGATTACCAAATGCCCACCATCCACAACCCTGAGATCAATGATAGCAATAGAGATCTCCTCACCATTCCTATTACCAAACCACAAGGCTATTTACAGAAGTACTTAAGAACTGCAAATATAAGGATCCTTTGGTATTTGCTCCACATGTGGTACAGGTAAACTCTGAACCTTCTTCTCCTACTCAACCTCCAACTTCTTCTCATTTAACATCTATGGATCAGACCAGTGCACAGTCTGATCCTTCCCATTAAGTTCCACTTTCTTTATTTCTCCAATCTAAACCCCAACCCAAGGCCTTTCAAAAGGCCAAGGGAAAGAAAAGGACCAGTGGTGTTCTTATAGACCAAAATGATGACGGTGATAAGGTAGAGAGAAAGGTCAGGGGTAATAAGGCAAAGAAGATGAAGGGAGTGACCATTAATGAGGGACCTAAACCTAAACAATCCATAGTTTCCCAACAAATTATGGAGGATCAAAAGGGCTTAAACACATTGCTAGATGTATCTTCTCAACAAGATACATCTATTGAAAATAGTCCAATGCCCGGGACACAGAGTACAAGTGAGGTCACCACCATACAAGCCACAAAAATGAGTGATGATGCACATCTTAGGATCACAACTTTTGTTGATGAATCACCTCCTCATTCAGTGATTCAGCCCCAATGAATCAACTCTCCTACACCTTCTTTCATTCCCCCTCCTTCACCTGCTTTGAATGTGATGGATCAAATCTGTGGTTCACTCATAAAAAATCCTCAACTTTCTCCAATCATTGAGGAGCCCTATGAAAATGATTCTATGGCCATAGATCCTTGTCCTTTGATGCAAAATTCTCCATCTAGAGATCAGGCCATAGATGATTCTCAAGAGATTGCAGATCAAGGCACTCATGTTTCTTTCAATGATCAATCAACTGTTGAGCTACTTCATCCTTGGAATGTTGAAACCTTACCCAAGTATATCTAGAATATTCATCGAAAATCACCAAGCAATATTTCCTCTTGCTAACTGACATCACATTGACAGGTCCAAATAGATCCATATGCAGAAGATGCATTCACTACTTTACACTCATTCCGAATTTGCTCTTGAATAAAGTTTTCTTCATCTTTCCATGCTGGCAAGCTCCACAGAGATTATCTTGACAAAATTCTAACTGAGGGAGTCCTGTCACAAGCTCTCTTTCACTAGTTGATTGATTGTTTTGAAATTCAAGTGAGGCTACTTCTTATGCCATAGCCAAATTTCCACAGATGAAGCTTTGCAATAAAGGCATGTCTCTCCTCTTGCTGAAGCAAAGTTAGCAACATAAATATTTCCTTTTCTAACTCCAGTTAGAACAACACTTCCATTACCCTGATCCACAAACCTGAAACCTTCACTGTTCAACACAATATCAAACCCTTTGTCTCTTAGTTGTCTGACACTAAGTAAATTATGCTTAAGTCCTTCAACAAGAGCTACTCCTTCGAAAGAAACACCTCCACAAGCAACAAGACCGTAACCCTTTGTAAAACCTTTGCTATCATCTCCAAGTGAAATGATTGGACCTTCTTGAACATTGAAATCTTTGAGCAATCCAATGTCTCCAGTCATGTGCCTAGACAAACCACTATCCAAAATCCATAGTTGATTGCACTTGGCTTGTTCCTGCAAAAGGATTAAGTAAATCTTAGGCACTAAACTTGTTTGGATACCACAGATTTAACAACAGGTCTTGATGTTGCAAGTTTACGCATGTCAGGGGTTTTTTTATTTTCCTATTTAACACATTTTCATTTATGTTTCTCTTTATCTTATGAGCTTCTATCTTTGGAATTTCCTTGTGATTATTTATTCTGTTAGATTTAGGAATTTTTGATGAGATGATTTGACCTTTATCAATTTGAGTGTTTTTTGGACACTTGAAGGATAAATGATTTCCATGACCACAATTCTAACAGGTTTTTCTTGGAGCATTTTGAATGAAAACATAGTTCGTAAACTTGTTTACTCCAAGCTTTCCATTTCTAAATCTCTTTCCTTTGGAACAATTGGAATGTGACTCGGAACAATCAAAACTGATTGAGGTTTTAATTGCTTTTTCACCCCCTAAAGTTAAATCCCCTGATGTGTTTATATCCCCGTATGAACAAGAATCATCAGAAAATACAGAATCACCTTCAACTTCCTCATAATTGAAGGCTTGTATTCCTTCAACAAGAGTTTCATTATCTTCTTCTGTGGTGATACTCTTGGTTTTCTGAGAGCATGATCCTTGTTCATGTGTAGGTTTAACAAATACATCAGTGATTTTAGGAATGCTTCCATTATTCAAATTATTCAACTTAGACTTGTTAGCTACAAACTTCTTATAGCCTATTCCACTACTTCTAGAAATGATAAGATCCCTATTTTGATTATTAACAGATTTGGAGGAGTTAAGCCAATCATTTGGTAATTTCTTTTTCCTTCTCATATTTTTCTTTGTACCATGATTCTCTTCTCAAAACATTCAAGCTTATTTTTTATCAGGAATAGTTCATTCTCAAGGTCTTTATAGCTTGATATTCTATCTTCCAACATGGTGTTAATCCCAATTAGATCATCATTTATTTGCTGAACTCTTTTAGTTTCTTTTAAGGCACTTTTTGAGGTTTGATATAAGTCATTGATTTCATTTGACTTTCTTTGTAGTTATCAAACAATCAGTTTTAGTCATATCAGAGAAATGTCAAGTTGTACGTTAGAGTTACCTCCATCCTTAGAGTCAGTTGCCATCATAGCTAAGTTGTTATACTCTATTCTATCTTCATCTTCATCATCACTTTCAATCCAATCCTTGCCTTCTGTAATAAGAGTTTGTCCTTTCCTCTTGGAGTTGAGCGAGATCAAAATACTTCTTCTTATAATAAGCTGCCTCACCCTCCTTGCTCTTACCTTTGTTGCCTTCCTTGGATTTGCATCCATTTGCAAAGTGACTTTGAACATTACACTTGAAGCATTTGATTTTGGATTCGTCAATCAGATTCAGAGTCATTTCCAGTCTTCGGAAATGGCTTCTTAGCTCCTGTTGGTTCCCTCATCCCCTGACTCTTCTTCACTTTCATCAACAGCTTTGTCCTTCATCAAACTACTTGGCTCAAAATCAGGCTTGTGTTTCCTTTGTGCCATAAGAGCAACAAACTTAATCTTCTTTGTATAACTCATCATATCTTGCTTCTGTTTGACCTCCATCTCATGAGTTTGAATATTTCCAAACAAGTCTTCAAGAGTCATTTTCTTAAGATCTCTTGCATCTCTTATAGCCAGAATTTTTTATTCCCAACTTTGAGACAAAGCTCTCATGAATTTGTTGTTGATATCCTTCCTTTCATATTCTCTACCATGAGCTCTCAAATCATTGATTAGCTTGTTGAATCTATTGAAGATATCATTGTGAGTTTCACCAGGTTTATGAAGAAACCATTCATAGCTTTGAATGAGCATTTGCAACTTGTTTTCCCTTACTGCAACAGTACCATCACAAATTACCACAAAGGTATCCCTCCCAAACTTCCTTTGGAGTTCTTAAACAAAGCACATTATTCAACATATCATCATCAAGTCTCTTGTACAGTATGGCAATAATCTTTCTATCCTTCTTCACTTTTTCTTTCTCTTCTGGAGTCAGTTCATCTCTTGTCTTTAGCACCAAGTGTTGAGGAATTGTTCTTCCATCAACAACTTGTTCCAGAACAAGCTTCTTTCGAATCTTAGGTCCATTATCTAAATAATGAATATAGTCATTATCGAGAATAAAGATGAATAAGCATTCTCTGCTTCCAGAAAAAATACTTCCCTTTCTCAAAGAATGGAACCTTGTTTGAATAAGCAGACATCTTCAGGATCTTTTCAAGCAGTTACGTAAGCCATCCTGTTATGATACCTATTGTTAAACATAATGAATCACAAAAGATTTATAGGGGGTGAATACAAATCTTATGTAACTTTTTCTACTTTAAAAACAGTTAACACAACTTAATTTGAGAAAGGAAATGATGAACAGAAACTTTAACAAACATAAATCATAACTATCAAACACAAGAACAATTATCAAAGCTTCAATTGCATTGAAACTTTAAAAGATTTTCTAGGATAAGCAAGAATGCTTTCCTAGCTAAAATTCTACAGAATTATGCAGCTTCAAATATTACAAAGCAAGCTTCAAACAAAACTCTCTAAATCTCACTAATTCAGAGCTATTATTCTTGCTAAGTAATTCTCTCTCTACAAAATGATTTCTCTCTTCAGTACATGGAATACAGAATACAAAATGGCTATTTATACTAAGAAAAGATGAGCTGCAGCATATCCCCTTATGGTGTGGACCACAAGAGTTCTCCCCTAATGGTGTGGACCACTTGAAGTTGACAGACTGCACTTTTCTTTCTCTTTCCTCCTTTGGCTAAGCAATATAATGCCACCTGTATCCTGGACCACCAAATCCCTTCCAAATTCTGAACATTTTGTATAGAATTGAGGCTTCCTTTCCAAGCAAAGAGATACCAACAATAATTTGGTCTCTGGCAATCTTCCCAGGATGCTTGGCTGCTATCCCCGTATGGCTGTTTCTTTCCCCTGTTGAAATATACCCATCCGGGGATAAAACTTCCTATCCCCTTATGGCTTCTGACTTTGAGTTCTTTGTCCCCTGATGGTGTAATCAGTTCTCCAAGTGATTCTTCTTGATGATTAGATGACCATCAAGCTCTAAAAAGACTTATTCTAGCATTTCATATACAACTTGACACTTGTATATTCTTGAGTTTACAAGGTCTTTATTACTTTAAGTGCTCTTCTGAACTATATAAGTAGGAAAACTTATTAGAATGCTATCACTTACACATCATCATTAGTTATATATAAATCTAACTCAATAAAAAATCTTGGTATTTTTGTTTTGTTTTTGAACTTTTTTCTTTCCACGTAAATTGTAGCCTCACCAATACGTTAAAATGTTAGAGAATGAACACCCAAATTCATTGATTACAATATTTAAATGGAGTAATAGTATTAGAGAAATACAATATATTAGATCTTTAGTAGTAGAATCATTAAAGGAGTTGTTTTCATTAGTAGTAGAATACAATTAAGTGTGTTAAGTAAAGTTTATGTTTCCAATTTCATTTTAATTACACTTTATTAGCACATGCAATTAGTACATCGGGAAGCCAAATTTCTCAATCGACATACCAACTTTCAAGTAAATTCGAATTAAATTTGTAGTCAGTATAAATTCAAAGTGAATATACAGTTTCTCTCTTTACGCTTACAAAACACTTGAGTTTTCTCTCTGCAAAAGCTTTTCTTAGAAAATTTCAAAGGTTCGAACTTTACTCATGGCGGCAATGAAGATCTCAAAATCAAACCATGTAATGTACACTGGTCTAGTTCAAAATCAAACCATGTAATCTCAAAATCAAACCAAAATCAAGCAAGTCCTATTGAGTTCGCACTTACTGGGTCTCCAACAATGTATGAAGACATTCTTGAGGAGATATGGAGGAGTGCAAAAGTTGCTGCTAATGGAAATTCCTTTGATGTTACAATCAAAGGAGCCTCATTTACGGTCGATGCTAGGACAGTGAGGGTTGCTTGTCATTTTCCAGAGGAGAACTTGGCTAACTATCCATTAGGTGAA
>JAUEJK010197780.1:0-10583 GCA_032274865.1 Eryngium alpinum
CTACAGCTATACCAGTGGTTTGTCTAACACCACTTAGGCTGTGAACCCTTCTTATATTATATAAGGAAACCAACAATTTAATCTTATGTGCCCCATTTGACACTAGATTGTTTACAAATCAATAATGGTCGGAAATAAAATATACTTCAAACTAATAGTTCAGTATACACTAACAGTTCAGAGGATGAATGAACCCTTAAGGGACTATCTGAATCGGTTTAACATGGAGAAAATGTCCATTCTCAGGTGTGACATGCCAACAACAATTGAGGCCTTTATGCAGGGCCTATTGAAGGATTCAGAACTCTACAAGGAGCTGACCAAATACCCTTCTGGTTCTTTTGAGGATATCCAGGCTAAAGCCTTAGCCTTCATACGGTTGGAAGAAGATAAGGACATGCAGGCTGCACACACCTACGAGAGCCCATCTCGTAAGATAACTCACAACAAAAGATAAGATGTCAGGCCAAGGCCGTACCCAAGGATCGATGAGACGAAGGCACCCAAGAATGTCTCACAGGTACATCATGATTGGATGAAAGATCCCAGCCTGCCACCGGCCCTACATGAATACAACTTTAATGTCCATATACCAGAGCTAGTTTCCAGGCTTGATGCACTAGGTGGAGTCGTCAAGTGGCCCAAAAAGTCTGACAAACCTGCTGGTGCCAAGGACTCTTCAATCTACTGTGAATTCCACAATGACATCGGACATAATACTGAGGATTGTATTGATTTCAGGAAGGAAATCAGCCACCTTATAAAGAAGGGTTACCTGCAGGAATTCTTGGCTGGCAGGCAGCAGCCAAAGGAGTCTCACCATGGTAAGCAAGCTGCACCCTATCATTCAAAGATAGTGTCTTTTATGGCAGGAGGATCAAATATCTGTGGGACCACGTATTCCTCAGCCAGGCGACATGCCAAAGAAAACAATATGCAACCCCCAAGTTCAAGCAGAACTGACCACCATTCCCTGCCTGATGTCAGCTTCACCCAGGAGGACATATGTGAGGTTGCTGAGCCACACCACGACGACTTTGTAATATCCTTGTCAAATGGAAACTATTTTGTGAAAAGGGTCCTAGTTGATGGTGGAAGTTCTGTCAATCTGATCATGCTCGCCACGCTCAAGGAGATGGGTATCAAACAGGAGTATATCACCAGAAGGTCTGTCACCCTGGTCAGTTACAACGGGGAAGCAAAAAATACCTTAGGGGTTATCACACTGCCCACCTATGCTGAAGGTGTCAACTTGTTGGAGGCTTTTTGTGTAATTAATAGCTTGACCCCATTCAATGTCTTCCTGGGTAGGCCTTGGATCCACAACCTTAGGGCTATCCCATCTACATACCACCAGACGATAAAGTTTCCAATACCATGGGGAGTTCAGACCATCAAGGGAGACCAAAGGCTTGCCCAAAGAATGTTACATGGCCTGCCTGAAGCCATCTAAAACCCACCAAGCATAGCAATCACAGTCAGGTCGGATCCAGGAAGATGTGGTGAAGTAAAAACATGATTTACATCATGTATCTTGGATCCATCCAAACCACAGCAAGTAGTACAAATGGCAGCTGACATGCAACCTGAGATACAAGAATAAATGGTAGCCTTCTTGAAGGAATATGCAGACTGCTTTGCATGGAATCGAGAAGACTTAATGGGCATCGATCCAAAGGTGATAACGCACAGCCTAAACATTGATCCAACACGTAAGCTTGTACAGTAGAAGAGGAGGAGGTTTGCTCAAGAAAGAAATGAAATCATTGATCAAGAAGTAGATAAGCTATTGCGCACATGGGTCATCAAAGAGGCAAAATATCCAACTTGGTTGTCCAATGTGGTGGTGTTGCAAAAGAAAAACGGTAAGTGGCGTGTATGCATAGACTTTACTGATCTGAACAAGGCGTGCCCAAAAGATCCATTTCCTCTACCACATATAGATGCTCTAGTTGATGCAACTGCTGGCCATAAAATGTTGACGTTCCTGGATGCATCAACTGGATTCCACCAGATAGCCATGAATGTTGCTGACCAGAAAAAGACTGCTTTCATGACAAACAAAGGTATATATTGTTATATAAAAATACCATTTGGGTTGAGAAATGTAGGGGCAAGCTACTAGAGATTGGTTAACATGATGTTCAAAAGCCAACTTGGCAAAACTATGGAAGTGTACATAGACGATATGGTGGTAAAATCCAAGCAGGCTGCGGATCATATCAAAGACTTGAAGGTAACTTTTGATATTCTCAGAAAATGTAATATGAAGTTTAACCCTTCAAAATGCAGTTTTTGTGTGTCATCTGGCAAGTTCTTGGGATACATGGTAACCAAAAGAGGAATTGAGGCAAGCCCAGAACAGGTTCAAGCAATACACAACCTGGAGAAGCCCCACACTACTAAGGATGTGCAGTGTATGTTATCCTCAGGAAGAATAAACGCTTTGAGTGGACTCCACAATATGATGAAGCCTTTGAAAACTTGAAAAAAGCACCTAGGGGCAATGACACTGCTATCTAAGCCATTACAGGGAGAGCATTTGTACCTCTACCTAGCTGTTTCAGAGCATTTAGTCAGCGCAGTACTGGTCAGGGAACAGGATGGACAGCAACAACATATGTACTATGTAAGTAAAAGTTTACTTGACGCTGAAACAAGATACTCCCCACTTGAGAATTTGGTTTTAGCCTTAATTATATCTTCTATAAAGCTGAGGCCATATTTTGAAAGCCATGTTGTAATAGTAAAAACTAATTTTCCGCTCAAGAATGTTCTAAGAAAGCCAGAGTTATCTGGTCGTATGGCGAAGTGGTCGGTTCAACTGAGTACATATGACATCCATTATGAACCACGTACAGCTATAAAGTCACAGGCCCTAGCAGATTTTGTAGCAGACTTCAGTCCAAACATGATGGAGGGTGCCAACCAGGAGGTATTGTTACTAGAAGGGGAGAAGCAGGCTGTATGGGAGGTACGCACTGATGGAGCCTCGAACATAAGGGGAAAAAGTTCTGGTTTCATACTGAAGTCACCACATGCGGAAATAATACCCCCAAGCTGTACACTGTAGTTTCAAAACTACAAACAACATGACGGAGTATGAAGCATTGGTGGTAGCCTTGCAGGTAGCCCTAGAACTCAAAGTGAAACATATAAGGGTAAGTTATGACTCCATGCTGGTGGTAAACCAGATCAATGGGATATACGCCACCAAGGATCCCAAAATGGAGGCAAACAGATCTCTTCCCTGTTTGAGGGTTTTGAAATAAAACAAGTCCCTAGGGAACAAAATGTTTAAGCTAACCTGTTAAAAAACTTTGGGGCATCGAGTTCTGATTGGTCAGTCAGTAACGTCCCTATAGTGCACATATCAACTCCGTCCATTGAAACTGACAAGCAAGTAATACAAGCAAAAGTTATTGCATGCTTACAGGTTGATACAATATCTTACACAAGTTACTTTCTATATGACGATTACATCTTGAATCTAATACATTTTATACAGGACACAACTGTGCCAGAAGTAGGTTGGCAGCAACCCATAGTTGACCATCTACAGACTAGAAAACTCCCACCAGACAAGGCTCGAGCAAGACGCTTACAGCTTGTAGTCTCAAGGTACATCCTGAAGTCTGATTCTCAACTATGAACTTATAGCTTGAATATAACTACTGCTTGAGAAATCAACCCGGTACATAATCAATGTTTTAGGTACACATTCATAAATGGAGTCATTTTCATAAGATTAACTTCAGGCCTATATTTGAGATGTTTGGAACATCAAGCAGCTCAGGCTGTGTTGCGAGAACTCCATGATGGAGAATGTGGTAACCATGCTGCAGGCAGGAGCTAGTGCAATAAGGCTTTACGAATGGGTTATTACTGGCCAACAATGAGAAAAGATGCAAATGATTATGCTATGAGATGTGATGCCTGCCAGAGGTTTGCGCCGGTTAGGCATCAACCACCAGAACCTCTACATTCCATCTCGACACCTTGGCCATTTATCAAATGGGGGATGGATATTGTTGGTAAATTACTTCAAGCTTCAGGACAAAGGGTTTTCATGTTGGCCATGATTGATTATTTTTCCAAGTGGATTGAAGTTGAAGCTTACAAGCTTGTCAAGGACGAACAAGTTATTTCTTTTATTAAAAGAAATATACTTTGCAGGTTTGGGATTCCAGCTGAGATTTTATGTGATAATGGGAGTCAGTTCATTTGCAACAAAATAAGGAAATTCTGCAAGGATTGGAATATTACACTCACAACTTCAACGCCCCGTCACCTACAGTTTAACGGCCAGGCAGAATCCAGCAACATGGTGATAATTAGTAACCTGAAAAGGAAATTGATACAGAGAAAAGGCAGATAGGCTGATGAACTCCCAAGCATTCTCTGGGCAGATAGAACAATGCTAAAGAATGTAACCAACCAGACTCCATTCTCCTTGGTGTATGGATGTGAAGCAGTAATTCCCACATAACAAAGAGTGCCCACATACATGTATGGGCTACAAGATCAACAAGGAAATGACACTCAGCTTGCAGCTAGCCTGGATACAATTGAAGAAGTAAGAGATGCTGCCAACCTGAGAATGGCCAATTACCGCCAGGCTATGGCCAAGTCTTACAACAAGAATGTCAAGGCAAGGAGTTTTCAAGTAGGGGACTTGGTGTTGAGAAAATCATTCTAGAACACAAAGGATCCAACATAAGGAAAACTGGCTCCTATTTGAGAGGGCCCATACCAGATTGATGAAGTCTTAAGCAATGGGGCATACAGGTTAGTCACATTAGATGGAAAATATATCCCTCGTAGTTGGAATGCCTTTCATTTGAAAACTTATTATGTCTGAGCATGTTACGATTAGCTTGTAAATACTCAATAATACTGTAACATGTTAGTTTTCCAGCTACGTAATAAAACTCATGTTGCCTTGCATTTATTTGTTCCTTTTATAAGTTATATGAGATGGTTATAATAATATTAGCACACATGGCATAGTGCAATAAGACTAATTAGAACCTTGACTAAAGAGATACACGACATTGCATGGCCGGATTTTAAGTTGGTAGGCAACTTAATCCAACCAGAGCATGCGGCCTGATAACACCCTGCTCCAACCTGTAATATTGGGATTTCAAGATGGTAGGTATCTTAATCTCAATATTGGATAAACCTGTGCACAGTACTCACAAAATACAACTACTACAAGTTACACAAATCAACTTGAATAACCAAACAAGTTAAAACATAAATATTCAAAACATCCAACAACCAAAAGAAAATAGCAAAGTCTAGCAACAAAATAAATAAGCATAGTAATTTAAATTCAAATACGCCAATCTAGGATTCGGCGGTCTTTTCCTTTTCCTTATCTCCACTTGGAGGTTCTTTAGCCTATTTGGTTGGAGGTTTCTCCTGAGAAGGAGGCTTCGTAGCTGAAGTTACTTCCCCCTGCTCAACTGCTGAACCAGGAGCTGGGGGCACCTCCAATTGAGCTAGCATGGCTTCATCCCTTTCCTTGTTCCAATTGGTCGTCTTCCCTTCCAGAGCCTCAACCATGGCATCCAACCTGGCACGAAGGCTATACCAAGCAGTATAACCTAGCATCTTATCTTCAAGCTCCTTAATCTTGGAATCTTTGGTGGTAATGTCCTTGAGCTGATCTTTCTTCAACTGCTCAACAACTTTCTCCTGCTCCCCTTTGAATTTGTCCAATTTCTCCTCCATTGACTTCAGCCTGGAGGATAGCTCAATTTTAGATTTGCGAAGAGTTTCCACCTCAACAGTATGAGATTTATGGAGGTCCTCAAGTGCCAGCGTACCTTGGAGAACCTGCAAGGCAAGTAAAAGTAAACACACAATTTCGCCATCTAGAGCTCTTAATGAATTAAGGTGAACACTTACATTCCAAGCAGAGAAGGTCACATCCGCATTGGCAGCCTCAACTCTGAGATTGTTGTAGTATGTCATAGCTTGAGGAAGCCTCAGGTTGGATAAATTGGTACGAGTTCTGGTTGGAAAAGCAGCAGTTGCTACCTCCTCTGGTAACTCAATAGAATATTTCCTCTTCTTCACAGTGGACAGAGTGAACTTTGGTGGTTTCTTTGCTTCCACAACCAGCTGCTCCTTAGGAGTAGATTCAGGGTGAGAACTAGAGCTGGCAGATTTACTTTGCCCATCCAACTTCACAGCAACCTTACCCAACAGTTCACTGACACTCAGTGGTCCTGAACCAGTAGCCTTTTGGGAACCTAAAGGCACCAGTTGAAGAAAACCATATGTATATTATAAACGGAATAAACCGGAAGCAATAAGGTGTACATGTCAACATGCTCACAGTATCTAAAGCTGCTTGGACACTTATAGGTTCAACTTCCAAGATGGTATTAGAGTCCTCAGCCAGGTCGAAATCTCTACCTGCACACTTAGGCCAGGTCCTATCTGCAGGATGGATCTGGCAGAAAGTGTCAACCTTGCTTGCAGAGTCTGTGGCCACAACAACGTGCTCCAAGCTGGCACCTGTAAAACAACACGGTGAGAGGGAGTAAGATAGGAAAAACTTCACAAATATGACATGCAACTAAAATTGCCTTTGTTCCATAGTTCAATAAAATTTTCCCCACCAACACCCATGGAAGCCTTTTCAACATAAATATATCTATCCATCCAGCCACGGTAGTAGCCTTCTCAATATCAAATAACAAATAGGGTTTGCCAGGTCGGACCCTTAATTGAAACCTACCATCACCTGCACCCCTCAACCAGTAGCAAGATCTAATTTCTGGGATACCAACCTGGGGGTTGTGGGTATAGTTGAGGTAGGAAATTGAATAAAGAAACCTCCAGACAGAGGGCATAAGTTGGGCTGGTGAAACGGAGGCTGTTTGTAGGTACTCGTTCACATGTGGTGGAAAAGGGATAGAAAACCCTAAGTCAAATGGGTAGGCATAAAAGCACACCCAACCCTTTCTGTACCAGTCAGGTTTTTGACCCATTTGGGGGATTTGAAAAGAGACAGCCATGTGCAAACGATTGTTCAAGCTAAGATCCAAGATCTCGTCGTCATTCATCCTCGAATCACGAGAAGAGATCCCAGCAACAAAGCCTGATGAAACCCAATTGTCCACGGCTAAAGGGTTATTTTGGGGGTTAACAATAGGTTCGGAATCCCTAATTCTTTTACTGCTCCTAGTCATTTTGAAATGACAAGAAAGAAAATTAAGAGCAAATAAAGAAAGAGGTAAAGTGTTTTACCTGAAGAACTGATGAGCTAGACGAAGATGAATAGTTAGTTACCAATGAGAGTTTAAAGGAGATTTAAACACTTTGAGTTTATCAAGGCAAAAAGAATCTCGGCTAGAAAGGTGTTGTTGTCTATCCAAAATGACACATCCAAGTTGTTAATTTAAAATTATTAAAATTAATGACAAATTACTATGAATTTCCACGCTCAGAAGAGGAACTCAAGTAAAAAAACTAAATTTTTGCAAATAATGCCCAACGGCGAAGGAGGAATATCCCAGCAGATATGCTCATTATAATCATAATACCAATTACTAAGAAAAAGGAGGAGGTGTGTTGATTAAATTCTAATGTGAATAGAAAAAGAAACTGTGCATATAGAGAAGATGACAAACTTACATGAAGATTTGTAGTTCTAATTAACAATTTGAAGAAAATGAATACAATAAAACTTTAAAATATTTGAATCGAAGAAAACTTGAAAATCCTAGAGAAGTCTTTATTTTATAAATTTCTAGATGTTTAAAACAATATATAGAAAACCAAAGATAAAAATTATATATTATAAAATGTGCAGATTAAATTCTAAGTTTAATGGAAAAAGAAACAGTGCATATAGAAAAGAAGACAAAAGATTTGCAGTTCTATTTGACGATTTAAAGAAAATGAATTAAAGAAAACTTGTAAATACCGGAATAATTTTTTTTAAAAGTTATGAAGATCTTTCTATTTTATAAATTCCCAGATATTTGAAACAATTTATAGAAAAATAGAGATAAAAATTATGCCTTATAACATGTGTAGATTAAATTTTAACGTGAATAGGAAAGGCAAAAATGCATATAAAAAAGAGAACAAACTTACATGAAGATTTGCAGCTCTATTTGACGATTTGTAGAAAATGAATCCAAGAAAACTTGAAAATTATGGAGATCTCTGTATTTTATAAATTCCCAGATATTTGAAATAATTTATAGAAAAATAGAAATAAAAATTATATCTTATAACATGTGTAGATTAAATTCTAACCTAAATAGAAAAAGCAAAAGTACAAAAATAATGTAAAGAATTATATAAGGAAGTACCTAGATATTACCTCAATTAGAAATTTTGTTAAATTTTTTAATATTTATTATTTATTATTTATTATTTAAAAAATAATGAATTACTAACATCAAAAGATTCAAAAAATTCTTTTACTTGCCTATTTATATATAGGTATACAGAGAGGTAGATGAGGGTGTGCAAGAAGCACAATCACACAACACCCCAAATTTGAGAGGGGCCCTCGAAATTAAGAGTCCGAAGTTGTAAAATTTATGTTTAAAACTAGCAAATTACCGTTGCAATGCACGGCTTATTAATAAATATTTTAAAATAGAATTTAAAATATAGATTTTATTTTTTTAATAATTTATATATATATATATATATATATTAAAATTTGGTAAATTATTTATATTTTTTAAAATTGAAATAAATAAATTATATAAGAGTAATATTATAATCTTAAATTCATGCTTCCCATGGTAGCCAATTTTAAATTTTCAATTTAAATAAAAATATATGTAATATAATACTGAACTCTTAAGTACTCCAAAAATAAAAAGAATTAAGTGTGATGAAATAATCATAATAAAAATATATAACGAGATAATTAAGTTTATAAGTTGTAACCACATTTTAAATATAATAGATAAAATACCTAATAATATAGTTGGTAAAATATGATTATGTTTTGTATTATATTATATATATCATATCCTAATATAATAGTAGTTGTTTAAGTATATGTATATATACTTTCTAATTCAAATAAAATAAGGTTAGGCCTTGTTTGTTAATGGGAAAAAGGCTAATCCTAATTATAGTAGATAATATATGATTATAGTTTTCATTATTATTACTGTTAAGTATTTCAAATAAAGTTTATAAGTTATGCTACATCCTAATTATAGTAGATAAATTATAGTTATTTATATCCAGTAAATTATAATACTAATATATATATATATATATATATATATATATATATATATATATAGGTATAGGTATATATTTGATAAATTATTTATACTTTTTAACAATAAAATAAATAAATTATATAAAGAGTAATATTGAAATCTTAAATTCATCCTTCCGCGATAGTCAACTTAAAAGTTTATATTTTAAAACAATAAATAATATAATACTTCAAAGATAAGAAGAATTAAGTGTTAATGAGATAACCATAATAATAATACAAAAAAAAAGAGAAGACAATTAAGTATATAAGTTTGGCTACATTCCAAATATAATAAATAAAATATCTAATAATATAATTGGTAAAATATAATTATGATTTTTATTATATTGAATAAATCATAATATAATTGTAATTGTTTAAGATATATACTTTCTAATTTAAATAAAGTGAAGTTGCAGTTAAATTCTAATTATAGTAGATAATATATGATTATAGATTTTATTATATTATTAAGTATTCAAATAAAATTTATAAGTTATGTTAAATCCTAATTATAGTAGGTAAAATATAATTATAGTTCCACTAAATAGAGTAAATTCTAATACCAATACATATATAGTATTATTTATTATTTTAGAAAAATAAAATTAATAAATTACTGACACGATTAATATATAGGTATATATTATATTAGATAACTTAAATCATAACTATATCATTAATAAATTTAAAATTTTAAATCATTTCGAAATTATAACTCCAAATCATTTATTGTATTATCTATCTATCAAAGATTTTATATTTATTTTACTATACCGCCCTCAATATATCAATTAAAATTTCAATCAACTGAAAGTGTACTAAAAACTTTAAATTATGACTCAATACATTCTTAAATAAATATATTCCAAATTTAATGAACAGTCACTGATTTACCATAAACTTGTGACATGTTTTTCAAAGAAACTTTGATCCCATAAATGCAATATAGATTTTGATACAAGTTATAATTTCTTTATAATTACCTAACATTTTCGAATATAAAACCTTCAAATTGATAAATGTGTTTGAAGGAGTAAGTCAGTGTTTGCCGAGTTTTTTTATAAGAAGTTGCTTTCTTGATGTAAAGAGAAGTACTTCTCTGTTTCATTTATTTGTCGTTGTGGATTCTTTTATATATTTCTAAGAGTTTTAATTATATAATAAAATATATTATTTATTTACAAATATATAAAAACTTATATATTTTATAATAAATAAAAACTTCTGATGCTAACAATAAATAAAGACTAAATTATGAAAAAAACCAATTAACTTTAGTGTTTTTTTGCATTTTACCATTTTTCTTTATTTTTTTCATTTT
>JAUEJK010197891.1:0-10582 GCA_032274865.1 Eryngium alpinum
TATCAGCTTCAACTAATGGCCTGGCACCCTTAAATATTTTAGAAAAATAATTGTGATGACTGAGTTCCTTGGTTTTGCTACTACCTCATTTTTACTGCACTGCACCTAAAATCATTCACCAATCTAGTTGCTTCCTGAGCTATATTAATTTTTGGATAGCAGAATAAATTAACTTTACTCGAGATTTGTTAAACTACAAGTCACTTTATTTGTATACTTGTGAGAAACACAGTCACATAGTAGTATGACTTCCATCCAAATTCATATACTTGCTTCCTCCAGCTGATTAAGTTTATAAAAATACTGGAATGGACGCTGTAAATCTGCAAGCTGTGGAGAAGCTCCCTATATGTGCGCACAAGAGTGAAAAATGTTCCATGGTATGTTTCAATGTTCTTTTTAGTGTACAAGATTAGAGTTTCTATTAAAGTAGTTAACATTGCTATTGGCTTTCTCATCCAATCACTGTTTAACCCATGTTTCAGGCAGTGATTTTTTTGTTATCTTTTTTTTTTGGTTTTATAATCATTGTTTAGCTCTTTTATATATATTCTTGGGCTAGTTTGCCCCTCTCTCCCTCTCTATTATTATCATGTTTTGTGAGGGTTGGTAAGCCAATACATTTTCTTTAATGTTGAAGCGTTAAACCATTAATCTTATTGATTATAATATATACAGTGATTTCTTCTGTCAGTGTACTTTAAGATAAATAAACAACCATAGGAAAGGTGGGTTTTCTGACCCAAGTAGATGGTAACTCACTTGCTCGCCCGTCAGAAAACGCGAGTGTATTCCACTAATGAAATGAAAGATAGATTTTTGGTAGCCTTCTAATCGAGGAAGGGAAACCGTAAGTCAAAAGCCATTTTAATTTTTTTTTCTAAATCAAAGGTTTTAGTTCCATGGAAGTGAGAGGAAATGAAGTAACTTTAGCAAGAAAAGGAGAATTACCACTCCCTAATGATTTTAGTTAGAAAATTTCATAGAGATATTGGAAATTAATAAGATTCATGCAAGGTTTGTAAAACGTGTCTAGAAATGATATTTTCATACTTGCGCAGTGTACTAAACGGCGCGGAAGTCCTTTGAGAAATACTCCACCAATAAAATCTCAGAAGAGTGGACATCTGGTAGAAGGTATACAAAGTGAACTTTAGTATTGATTTTTTAGCTACCAGTTTCTATTTATGGCTTAAAATTTGAGTGCCTGCTTGTTTATTGCATGTCTATTGCAGATCTCAACAGCCACGAGACTGAGGCTCCCCTCCCTCAACCGGCTGAAGATGTTCATAAGTTATGCTTTGAGAAGACCAGCCCTCTCTGGACAGAGATTGAGTCGATGGACATCTTTCGTAAAATGGGCCAGAACCCCATTTTAACGATTTAGCATTCGAAAGAGCCAATTTGCGAGAAGGGAAAGTCATAGGTAGTATGGTTACATTCATGGAAGTTACAAAAAATGCATCAAATTTTAGTGTTGATGCACCCAAAAGCCGTATTAAGGATGACTTAGAGGTTCTAATGGACATGGAAAAAAGTGGGTTTGATGTTCAGATTCTGCGAGAGCGTTTGACGCAGATGCTCTTATTAAAGGAAGCTGAAGAGATGCATTGTAATCATAAAAGTGATAATCTACGCCTGATAAATATAACTGAAAGCAAGTTACGCATGACTGGGAATAATCTTGACGAGTTGCAGGAGGAATGTGATAACGAAATTGAGTCCATGGTATCGACATCAAAAAATTTAGTCGAAGGTGATATGTGCATAAAAGGAGCTTGAAGAACTGGTTGCTTCTTGTTGGGGAGAGAATTATGTTTGAATATCTTGGTAATGATTCAAAGGACTTGTATGACTTACATGGTCCAGCCTCTATACAGATAGGTCTGGACAACGTAAACAAAACATCAATAAATAGGTTAATGTATGACTCTTCTCTTAAGACATTGTACTAAATCACAGTTCCTGAAGCTTAGAAATTACTAGAATCATCTTTTGTTTATTCTACAGATTTTTAACTTGTTAACTTCAACATTGTCCCCCTTAATATGTTGACGGACTCCAGGATCATCTCATAGATACTGAAACTTTTGAATTGGTAATAATTTTGTGAAAATGTATTCTAATTGTTCTCCAGATGGACAAAAATGGAGTTCCACTGCACCATCTTCAATCGCATCTCGAACGAAATGATGTTGGAGTTCAATATGACATGCTCGAGTATGATAAATTGAACTTTTAGCCATATCATTTGTTGATATGTTGTAATAATACATAGGTGTTCCTTGAATTCATAATCTGCCAAAATTCTTCTAAGTCAGATTATTTGAGATGTGACAAGTGCTGCTGAAATATATTCAGCTTCAGCTGAAGATTGTGTCACGGTTTGTTGCTTCTTGGACTGGCATGAAAAAATTCCACAGCCAAGGGCCGGAGAAACAATAACCAGATGTACTTCTCACATCATCCGGAAATTCTCCAAGGTCACCATCATAGTAAACAGCCTGATTAGTTTTCTTTATATTTTCCATAATTTAGACCATAGTCTAATGTTCCTTAATGTACTGAACCTCTTCAATATCTTTTCATCCAAACATTTTGTTGAAAGTGAACGAGCACCATAGGAAAAACAAACACATCAACTATGCACTATCTAAATTATGGCTCCACATGTTCACCATTGTGCATGGAAGATGCTAAAAGTTATGAAAGGTACTATCAAAGATGATTTTGAGACGTCATACTCTATTAAAGTGTATGTTTTAAAAAGTCCTTAAAAAATATTATCTTTCGGATAAACTTGTAAATTATCAAAGGAATGTGTAATAGTGTAGTTAGTTTATTAGTTTAGAATCTAATCCATTGGCTGATCATAATGTGGTTAACATCAAACAAAATTTTAGACTTTTGTTCAAGTTTCAAAATATAGTAACAATAATACCATGTTATACTATCATGAACTAAAATTTCTCTGTAAATTGTTGTTTGGTTAATTTGGCATATGACATCAAATTTCTGTTTTCAATAAATTTATTGGACACATATACATGACTAATTCATTTGCTCATTTGCAATATGACCATGTGAGATTTTAGTATATACAAAGAGATTAATCTTCTTATTCAATTATATTAAAATATGACCACAAGATCATTAAAATATCACACTTGTTTCAGAATACAAGGCTGCTATTTACACAAGAAAAGAATGCTACAAAATTGTTCCCTGACATGTGCACATCATGCTCCTTTCACCAGCTAATTTGTCTTTTAGTGTGGACCACTTGATGTTGACATACTGCACTCCATATTCTTTATTTCCTTGATTGGCTAAGCAAACAATGACACATGTATTCTGGATCACCAGATCCCTTCCAAATTCTGCAAATTTGATAACAGAATTGAGGATTCATCATCAGATTTAATCCTGATGCTACAGCTGGCATTTCTACTCAAAATTCACATATGTGAAACTTTGCTTCCCTTGAAGCACAAATCTCCTGTTATTCACAATGAACTTAAGAAGAACTGTAGAGGGGGTGAATACAATTCTTTCAAAGTTTTTAGCCTTTTCTGATTTATCAAACAAAAATAAAACAAACCAAATCTAGCTTGTAATTGATGTTGCGGTCTTGAATATGAATGTTGATTTCCTTTATTTTCCTTTCTGACAAGTTTCACATAACCCTTTTTGAACATACTCAAGTTGTGGAAGACCAGTTACCAATCCCTTTCTCACTAACGTATTCATTACTTTGAAATTTAGGTGAGAAAGCTTCTTGTGCCAAATCTAGCTTTGATATGTTGATGCCATTGAATACAAGCAGATTGGCTCACCAGCATATTCAAAACTGGCTACATATAAACTTTCTTTTCTGATCCCAGTTAGCATTGGCTTCATTAATGGTTGTTTGGCAATAAAACATATATTCCCTTGAAAGAGAACATTATATCCCTTGTCATAGAATTGATTGGCTCTGAATAAGTTATGTTTTAGTCCTTCAACAAGTCTAATTCCTTCAATCTTTGTATTGTCAACCTTAAGATCTCTAATTCCAACTGTGTAACCTTTTCCGTTATCACGTATCTTGAACAACCACTATCAAGATACCGGAGTTGCTTTTCCTTGATGCCTTGCATATAATGACAACTTATTAGACATTTTTGGGTACCCAAACTTTATTGGGTACTTCCTTGATATCAGTAATTGTAGAGATAGTTGATCTAGCAGTTTCAATAGAACTCCCCCTAGACCTAGTAGGGCTTACACTTTGCCTAGTTCTTTGAGGAGATTTGTATCTTCTATTATGCATGTTCTTATAATCATATCTTGGTGCATGCATGGTAGGGACTGGCATCATGCTTGGATAGATGTTTCTCAATTCAGGTGCATTACATATATAAAGCATGTATTGTGGATGCATATAAGGAACATATTTATAGCATGGAACATGAGGAGGTGCATACATATTTTGATGTGGATTCCTAGGAAATTTGCAATCAGGAGCAATATGATTAACACTACCACAATGATGATAAGTTTTCCTAGGTGCATCTCTATTTGAAGTATAAACATTATATTTATTTACTCCTACTTTACCATTCCTATTCTTCTTTAGTTTCTTCTCAGAATTCTTTTCCGATAAAGATTTCAATTGCTTCTGATTCTTTCCCGAGTTTCTTTTCTCATGCATCTTGTGATTCTTTTCTTTTGAAGATGATGATTGAATATTTGATGGCTTTGTGCTCTTTAAAATAGATTTTGGATTTTTGTTAAATGATTTATCAGAATCATCACTTAAGCCATAAAGTTCATCAAAAGATGTCAAATCATCATCCTCGGAATCATTGTCAAATGAAGCTTTCTCAGGGAGATTTTTAACAGTTACAAATTTATCAAAGGGAACTTTCTTTGTAGTTTGGACATGATACTTCCTAGATCTTGTTTATCTCTAGGTAGAGCATAAAATTCTTGTCCAATTACAGGTGTATTGAAAGCCTTCGTTAAATTTTGAACTACTCCTCTAGATTCTCCCCACTTTCTTATTAACTCCTGTTCTACTTCTAACTATTTTTGAATTTCTTCAGTCTTCTAGAATTTTGCATCCAACTCAAGTTTAGCATCTTTAAATTTCATTCTTACATCTTCTAGTTCTAACAATTCAGTTTCAAGGTGTATGCGAAATCATACTTCTAGTTCTTAAAAGTTGATTTCTTTCTATCAACTTTTTTTTTCTTCTTTTATTCTAGAGTAAATAGCAGATGCCATACTAAATTATACCGATATATGCGAATTCCATAAACTGGAAACTATCGAATGCAATACTGGAATTAAGAGTAGTCAGACGATATGTATATGGACGTTAAATTAGTGTTGACGCCATGAGTTTAGTTCCGTTAAAACGTAATTACCAACAGTTGTCTCGTCTATAAATACAGTGACCCGAAATCCAACCCGTGATACACACCCCCAAATTGTTGTTTGAAATAACCCTAAACAAAATTAAACACTTTTATCCCCGAATCTGTTAACTTTCTTCTTACAATGGAAGGGATCTGTCACTGTGGCCATCCCACCATTCAGAGAACAGCTTGGACGGAGGGTAATGCCGGCCGTCGTTTCTTTGGATGCGCAATTGGTGCCGGCGGTTGTGGATTTTTTCAGAGGATGGATCCACCAATGACACCACATGGGCGAGCGGTGATATTTGGTCTCCTCCGACGTGTGAGAGAGATGGAGGCGAATCGAATGCTCGAAATTCAATGGCTTAACAAAGCTCATACCTTGGAGATGAGGAACAAGCATCGGGTTAATTTTCCATGGAGATTGTTTGTGGGTTTAATCGTTTTGGTTGTGGTCATTTTGTTTGTAGGTGTTAGTAAAGATGTTAAAGGAAATGGTAAAATATAATCTTGTTTTTTTCGTAATCGGCCTTATGTAAGTAGATAGTTTAGGAACAATGTGTACCAACATTGTTTAGGATGCAGTTGTAAAATGGGATGTATTTTGATTATATTGTAACTATGTTTTATCCCATTTTGATTAATGATAACCTTGTTTTATCCCATTTGACTTATAAATTATGTATGTTTTATGATGATATAGTATTACTGATAGAATGCAAACCTGAGCAAACAGAGGTGTCGACTTGGAGATTGCATTCAAATGGGAGTTGTAGCACAAGTGTTTGGTTTATAGAAGGAAAAGCACTCAAGGTAGTCTGATTCAGCAACAAGCAAAGATAAGCAGGTTGCTGATCATAGACTTGTCTAAGGTTAAAACAACACGATTGAGGTGAAGAGGATACTCTGCCCTGAACAAAAGTTATATAGCATTCACATGTCTTGGTTTCATATATTTTGCTCGCATTTGTACTAATTCCCATTCATATATCCGAGCAAATATAGTAGTCGAACTTAGTCTCACATTCTGAAAAAAGTCTGAAACATTTCTCTGTGTTGACTGGGGTGTTACATGAAACAAACAAATGACAAAAACAAAAATAACATAAAACTTGATCCATAGACATAGTTTGTCAAAAGTACATAACAAGGCATGCCATTTTGATAAGGGAGAAATGTGATACGGCTTGTCAACCTACCAGAAATACACACTCCCATCAGGCAAGTTAATATCTTGCAATAAAATTCCTTGTCTGGTGTAATCACCTATAAATAAGTTGCACATTTGCTTCAACTCAACTAGAGTGATGGATAATTTCTACAGAAATTATAGAGCATAAACAATAAAAAAAGATGAAGGAAACCAGGGCTACTAGCACCACCAGGGTTACAAGCTATAGGCCACGAGCATTGCCACCAACACCAATGACACCAGCACCGCCAACACCATTGCCTCAGAGCCCAAATCAGGAGCAGCATCCACCCTAGTAACAAGAAAACTGGAAAACAGCACCAAATAGTCACAGACTCATTAACAGTCATCCACCCTAGTGAAGCTAAGCATTTAAAACATAAGCTTGTAACTTGCAAAATTAGCATAGGTAACTGCATTATAAAAAGCAAAAGTTGTGGTTATCACAGGTAACTACATTAAACTGCAACATTCATGAGGCAACTATTTACAACCACTACATAACTAAATACTTGCAACTTATTGCAAGTCAAAATTCGGTTACTTACAAAAGACCACCCATAATTTACATGGTTACAAAAGACAATTCTGAAGTAGTTATACATTTAGTGTAACATAATATTTGTTTCAAATATTCTTAATGAACATAATATTTGTTCCAAATATCCAAAAATATTCAAGACCACAACTTATAGCTTCCAGATAGGTTTCTTAGCAAGCTTTTCCTTCCTTTCTTTCACTGCTTCATTTAACTTCTTCAAGCTAGTAACCTATTTTCCTTTCACATTGAACCTCTCCGGTTGAACTCCGAGAGGTGTGTTTGCAACTCTTATGACAGGTTTGCTGTTGAAAAAAATTCCTCCTTGGATACTTCCTTCGTCAGTCCTTCCTTTTTGAGTGGCCATTGCAATTTCTATGATGTTGTTTGTTGGTCCCGCAAGCCTTGTGCTAGGTGGATTTGCCCCATATCTTTTTGATGCAGCATGCACTTTTCTTGTTTGTTTCTTACGCATTCCCTTCTTGGTCCCCTTGCAGCTATCTTTTGGTGGTTCAGTTTTTAAGATTGGTGGAGTAACATAGGCCAACTCAAGCACTGAAATTGATTTGGCATTATCAGTTGTCTCTTCCGTAATAGTTTCCTTGTCTTTCTTTTTTCTTATACGCCTTTGCACTTCCTTGAATATTCCATTCTTCTCGTCATGTTTCTATGCAATGTAAAAAAATGAGAATAATATGCACAGTCAACAAAATAACCACCTTAATCAATATGCAAAGTGAAGGACAAAACTGTTTAATCAATATGCAAAGTAAATTGGAAAGGAAAAAATAGTGTAATAAATAGGAAAATGCAGAGTTGCATGATTTCTTACTCTCGCCGGACTCCCCGTCCAATTGTGATTCCATTACATGCAGTACGAACATTTGGTTGTAGCATTCTGCCTACGTAACTTGGTTCCTTTTATAGGGACATCGTTCTTCTTGTTTCTTCTTTTCTTTGGCCTTCCAGTAGGAACCTTCACAATTGGTGGGAGTACCTTGACAATTGTTATTTTCTCCCATAGTTCTTCACCACATATTGGCTCCAAGTAATATTCAAAACAACGCATGAAATTTTGGTTGCTAAAACATTCATTGATGTTAGGCTCAAACTGCTTATTGTACTTGAGAATACAGGCAGTAGCATGGGTGCAGGGGATTCCACTTAGCTGCCACTTCTTACAAGCACAAGCTCTCTTCTCAAAGTCGCAAACCAGTTCATAACCACAAGAGATAATTTTTACAGAGTACTTAGGTCCCCAGGACCATGTTATGTTATAACCTCCACTGTTTTCAACTGCCCTAAAACATATACGAATCATTATCACTAGCCGTAAAATATATTTTTGGAACTGATATTCAATTTTACAAGTAAAACATATCTTACTTGTGTAATCTCCGCATAGCATTAGGGCAAATTCGGTTTAGAGCATAGCTTTTGAACATCTTGTCCCTTCTTTTTTGGATCCTAGTCATGACACTAGTGTGTATGGCTTTAAACATAGTATTATCGAGAGGTCTCTAAATTTGTGTATTGTGCCATTGAAAACTTCACAGTGATTATTAACGAACATGTCACATTTGCACACTTGCCTAAATACAGACCTACTCCATTGAGAAGTAGGTTTGTCCATCAACCAGTTAAAACACTTCTTCGATAACTAAAACACAAAAGGTCATACCAATTTAACAATTACTACAATGCCTTCAAAGTTCATATAATGAAAAAGGATATATATTATACCTTCTTAAGCCCCTCCATGTTTTTATTGAACATATAGCCATTTGTTGATCTAGCGGCCTTCCACAAGCACATGCGCAGCCCTATCCCCTTATACTCTTTCCACATATTCCGCTACAAATGCATTATGCAAAATCGATGCTCCGCCGATGGGCATACTGCCTCAATAGCATTGATTAAACCCTGCAAATATTATTTATCCATAGTTAATACATAACACCATATGCAAAAATATTTAAAAATTATTTAGTAGCTCACGAAACTATAAATACTTACCTTCTGTCTGTCAGAGATAAATGTCCATCCCCCATCATTTTTGATCTCCAAATCTAGCTTCAGTGTTTCCAAAAACCAATTTCAACTTTCCATATTCTCTGCTTCAACATCTGCCCATGCTACTGGGTACATACCGTCATTCGCATTTACACCTACGGCTGCCAAAAGTTATCCACCAAACGGTCCTTTTAAATGACACCCGTTAAGACCTAATAAAGGCCGATAACCACTCATAAATCCCTTTTTAATTGGCCCATACCAGATGTATATTCGGAGAAACCTTCTATCTGTACTACCATCTATAGCTTCCGTCACGACTTCCACAGTGCTAACTGGCATGGCTTTCAAAAGCTTATTCTTATTGTCGTAAACTAGTGCAAACTGATCAGCATATCTACCATTAATATTTTTTAATGCCTTCTTCTTCGCTCTGCCGATTGCCCATACACTAATGTCACAATTCCAATTGTTAACTACCTTTTGCTGAAATGCAGCTATTGGCCAGGTGGGATTCATAATTGCTCAGACATTCTATAGTGCTTTGCAACCCATGTAGAATTGATTTTCTTATTATGAAAAGTCTTAGCACAAAAATGTCTCCCGTCATGCACCTGCACTTGGAATGTCTGAGTATTTTGCATCGGCGAACAATATATTTACCAAGGGTACTCATTAACATAAACAAATTTAGCCCTCCCACCATAGTTCCTCTTCTGCCATATTGGTCTCCTATTAATTATAGCATGTTTTCTCACTGCATCTCTAAATGTAGCAAGACTACCAAATAACATCCCCAATTCAAACTTTGGATCCATCATATATGTTTTCTCATTGAAGATTGGATACAATGACTCTTCTTCATCGGTAGAAATTGCTGCCATTCTTTCTTCATCACTGTCAAAGTACTTGGTGGATTCTGAACTAACACTCATGTCATCTCTACCTTCTTCCTCATACCTTGGACCAACATTAGCTTCATAATCCTGGATTGCACCTCCTTTCACAAAGGTATCCCCGACGTCATCATCTGTGCTGTCAATGTTACTACTATCCCCATGAAAACTCCTGCCACTGTGATCACTTAACTCTCTTTCATCATTTATATCATCTTTGGCCATTCGAACTCACGTTCAACTTCTGTTTCTTTTCCAACTGCTTCTTCTTCTCTATCTTCCACATCACTAAGTAATGGATCCAAACCCTCCATCACAAAGATATCATTTATCACTCTCTTCTCTCTTTGAACCCTACTGCCTTCACTTTCAGCTTGAACTTCAAGTTGTGTAGGCGGTGGGAACTGTGATGTGCTTGTTGGAAAATCATAAAGGACCACTTCAACTGGTTTCCTTGTCACATCATATGTTGGTTCCTTGGATCTATAGGGCTTTGTGTTTAATATGTTTGATTATTAAGATTACAATAAGAAGAATACCT
>JAUEJK010197997.1:0-16949 GCA_032274865.1 Eryngium alpinum
TAATCTATATATATATATATATATATATATATATATATATATATATATATAATATGATTGTGGATTTATTAACAATTTTAATATTTTTTTAGAATTTTTTAACATCTTAGAAGCCTTATTTAATTTTTAGTTAATTAACTTAAATATATATAAATTAACTATAATAAAAATAATTGTGAAATTTTAAATTTTAAATTTTAAATTTTAAATTATAAGCTTTATATGTATATTATTGATTTAATTTTAAATATATAAATTAATTGTTATGGGACAAAAAGGTAGAATTTTCTATATCTCATAATAATTATTTATTTAGTTATTTTATATAAATTAACTATATTGGACGTAGGAATTTAAAAATTTAATATTATTCATACTTTATTTATTTTATTTATAAAATATAAATAATTTTAAAAATTTATGCGCGTGAAATAGAAATGGTCTAATTATTGCTTTTACGATCTTTTTCAGTTTAGGTTTTATCTACAAAGTCAAAAACGAATGACTATAATACGGTTTCGTGCTAAACGTTTATCTACAAATTCAAGGCGTTGTTGATTCTCCCTCTTATCTTCGTTATATAAGTAGTAAATTTATAATAAATAATTATAATACTTAACATATTAAAATATTATAATTAATCTATATTCGATAATGCATATTTATTTATTAATTTATTTTTATTTTAAATAGTTATCACTGAAATCAATTTAAGTTTTTACAAAAATATATAGTTAGGAATTTGTAATTAATTAAAATATTTGTTGATAAAGTTTTCTTTTACAGAATAATTACAAAATTGACCTAATTTTGCATGTATATTCCACACAAACGTGTATACAGTTCAAAAATTAATACCTCTTGTCTCTTGAATTATTCCTTTTACACTTTTTTCTAATATAGTTGTTATATACTTCTTTGTACCTGCATATATGGGCCCTATGTAAAAACACCTTTCGCACATGCCATGTGAACCTATATATATTAAATTTTATTTAATATTTTCTCCATTCCTATTTATATATTTATTTTAACTTTTTTTCAGTCAAATTGACTCAACTTTAATCATAATATTTTAATATATTTTATAAATATAAAATAATTAAAAAATGTATACATAAAACTATATTTTAGAAACTTTTATCTAGAATTGATTAAAATATCAAAATATAAATTAACAATTCAAAACACAAAATTAAAGTTTAGTCAATTTGACTGAATATAAGTCAAAGTGTACAGATAAATAGGAACGAAGTAAATAATAAACAAAACATGAGATTAATCTATTTTTATTGTATTTTTGTGAAGAAACAAAACACAAATATAAATGGTATGAAATTAATAATTTTCAAAGGTTTGGATATGCATAATCAACATAATAAAAAATTATAACAAAAAATTAAATTTATATAATAAAATATTATAAATAAATATTTTGATAAAATTTATTAATTAAATAAGAAATTTATTAATTTAATAAAATTATAATTTTAAAAATTTTAAATTATTAATTTATCAAATATCAGTTTAAAAAATTATTATATAATATTTTTTGTAATATTTATAAATATTATGCGAATAATATTTGAAGATGATAAGATGTACTCTATTTTATTAATTTCTAATCAAAAAATAAATTCTATCATATTAATATTACTAATTTATTGTATATCTATATTAAAAGTTAAATTCATACATTAAGATATATTATAAATAATAATAGTTATATTTATAAAATTTAATAAAAATATTTTAGATATATTATATATAATAATAATTATATTTATAAAATTCAATAAAAATATTTAAAAAAATCGAGAGGCCAAATAACTAATATACATACAAAATTTAGCGCGTAAAATAGAAATGGTCTAATTATTGATTTTAGGATCTTTTTCAGATCTAGGTTTTATCTACAAAGTCAATTTTTTTTGACTAAAATACGGTTCGCTAAACAACAAATACGTTTACTTCTGAAACAACAAATGCAAGGCGTTGTTGATTAAGTATTTTCTCCCTCTTATCTTCGTTATATAAGTAGTAAATTTATAATAAATAATTATAATACTTAACATAATAAAATATTATAACTAATCTATATTTGATAACGCATATTTTTTATTAATTTATTTTTATTTTAAATAGTTATCGCTGAAATCAATTTAAGTTTTTACAGAAATATATAGTTAGCAATTTGTAATTAATTAAAAGATTCGTTGATAAAGTTTTCTTTTATAGAATTATTACAAAACTGACCTAATTTTGCATGTATATTCCATACAAACGTGTGTACAGTTCAAAAACTAATACCTCTTGAATTATTCCTTTTAGACTTTTTTCTAATATCGTTATTATATACTTCTTTTGTCAATGCCCTTAATACAAAGCTAACTAACTAAAAATTAATCATTATTTATATTTAATAAATATATTGCATTAGTTCTAATTCAATAACAAACTCTTTACTGGTGTTTCATAATTCTTTGCTTCTTTTCATCTTTTATATTTTTTTGAAGTGAACATCTAAATGATGAATATGAATTTTTATAAATGAATATTAATTGAAATTTTATTAAATAAAATAGTAGACTGTTTAGAAAATAGCAGACCAGTATCAGTCTGTTTTAATTATGGATTGTAATATGCAGATATACGTTTCAGTTTATTTAATGATATAAAAATATATAATGCAATAAGTACTAAAATATAAATAATATAATTGAATTTTAGTCCGATTCTGCCCTAACCAATGTAATGTTCTAAGTCCCCGGTCCCGATTTCTTAGGTAAGAGATCATATTATTAATAATTTAATATCATTTATTACATGTTAGAATATATATAAGTCTCTAATTTACATTCTGGTCCCTTATCTAATGTAATAAGAGATTATATTATTAATAATTTAATACTTCATACATTCTATATTAATTGTTGACTTTCTTCCGTTAAAATCATTCAACTTTAGCCGTAAATTACTTATTAATATTTTATAATTTTAAAAATTATATATAATATTATACATAGTATATTTTAATATGTATTTTTGTAAAATTATAAAATTATAAAAAATTAATTAATAATTTATGATTAAAATTGAATAATTTTAATTAAAAAAATTAAATAAAACAATTAATATAGAACATAAAATAGCATTGATTACATATTAATAATATAACTGTCTCACAATATAAGAATTAGGATAAATGCTCTGAAGCTTAGTTTAAAATTCTCTGTTTACATAGAACTTTTTTGTTCTTTTGTAGCTACACCTGAGCATTGAGCACATAGCTACCTTCTAGATACCTTGAGGCAAAATAAAAACTGGCTAATTATCTAATACAAGATATAAAATGAAAAATTATAACTCAACTAAACATTTTTTTCCCTTCACTTTCTATAAATACTCTTTTAACTTTTTTTTAAAACTTTATATTTAAATCTCTGAATTCTAATTGAATTTGTTCTCATAATAACACTTGTAATATAAAATCTATTAAATCTAAGTTATTCTCCTTTTATCTTCTTCAAATTAATTGTTATAAAAGTATTGGCAATTCAGTAATGCCGCATAGGTCCCCGAGGTATTTTTAGAGAGTTATTTATAATACAGCATCAAAGCTCTTTTGATCGTATAAACTTAATAAATTTGAGTTTAGAGTTTAACTATTGGATATTTATTTTATATTTTAAAAGATTTTTAAAATTATTTATTTAATTATTTATTTTAAATTTTAAATGCAACTCCAAAACATTCTCTTATAATTTAAATTATTATCTAATTACTCTGTGAAATCTAGAATCCAATTTTTATAAATTCTAAATTTCAATTTTTTGAGGGAAAGCATTATAACCTATAATATTTATGTACGTATTTATTTAATTCTTCATTAATATCTTAAATTCTGAGAGAGTACAAAAATTAGGTTTAAAGGTTGTTAAAGAATTTATTTTTATTAAATAACATATATTACATAACTTAGATTTATATTCCATATATATTTTTTAGTACTGAGAATAATTATATTATATTATTGATAACTAATATGGTTTAGTTGGTCTTTAGATAAAAGTCAGCTGTATACGTTAGTTGAAAAATTCGTATTATATATGTAAAAGAATATATCCTAACGAATAAAAAAAGAATTGACTCTAGACAAATTGTACATAAGTTATTTTGACGTGTGCGCGACTACCGGGTCTCCACAATAAAGAAAAAAAGAATCACAGTTTGGTCAATATACATAGAAGTTAGTTCAATCATAATGCTATATATCAATTCTCTAATGTTCCTGTATGCCGTAACATTTATATGTTTAGCTGTTATTTTTATAAAATGATAAGTAAAAAATATTTATCATGTATTTTGCCGAGTTAAGTATTTATTATACTAGACTTTTGAAACTAGTATTTGTTATAGTTGGCTTAACTCAGAAAATACACTATGATAAATGCTAGTTTTGAAATTATAATAAAACAAATATTTAACTCAGCACAAATACTTTTTATTCTAGAATAATTTAATTATATTTTATAATTCGATAAATATTTGATTTTCTTAGGTTTATCTCGATCTTTTCATGTATATAGGTTGAAAATATGTATATTGAAATTATATTCAAATATATTTAATTAAAAAGTTTATACAAAATTTTGACACATATGTACTTAAACTTTATATATTGTTAGTAAAATTTAAATAAAATACAAAAATGAATAATACAATAATTTACGTAAAAGAACTTCTAAAAGAGCGTAAAAACAGACATGATTATAATATAAATAATTTACAAAAATAAAGTCATTTTTCCACTTAAACTTGAGGCTAAAATCTACCTCACTTGAAGTAAAATTATTAATTATACATTGTATGTTTTCTTTTTAAACGCGTAGCCTTCTAATTCTGCATTTTGCATGTTCTCAGAAGCCTAAGAAAAGATTGACCACTGTTCTCAGAGATATTTATGCTAACTAACTTAGGTTTTTCAATTTCATGATGTTGCTCAAATTTAAGCATGTCTTTTTATTATTGATAGCTATTCGACCTCTCCCATCTCAAAATCTAATTTGTGGGGTGAGAATCACTATCACGTATATTTAAGGATATAGTCCTGTTTACCGATACCCAAACAATTCAATAAACTCCCCTATCACACTTGAATTACTAGTCTCGTTAAAAATATTTAACCAATCCGGTAACTGAACATTAAAATCGAATCGAAAAAATTAAAAATTAAAATAATTAAAATTTTAGAATCAGAGTTCTAAATAGGACCGGATCGAGCTGAACCTTTTAAACTTTGATTTATTGTTTCGGTTTTGGGTTAAACTGAAATTTATTAATTTATTATTATTTTTAATATAAAATGTTACTTTTAATATAAAATATTAATTTTATATTACAACAATAATATAAATTTTGTAATAATATAATATAATTATTATTATTATACATATATATTATAATATAATATAAAAATATATTATTTTATTATTATAAGTTCGATTTTTCGATTCGAACTGGACCGTTTTATAAATATTCAAATCGAATCAAAATTTATTATTATTCTAAAAAAACTAAACGAATCTAATTGAATTTTAAAAAAATCGAATCAAAATTAATGATTTAGTTGATTATATCAATTTCATTTCAATTTTGCTCACACCTACCATACCACATGAATGTCGGGCCATACATTGAAGATAAAAGTACATCAAAATTAGAGCCGGATCATGGATATAGGGGGCCACCGCTCTGGTCCCGGATTAACAAGAGACCCAAAAACTTTCTAATCCAGTATTATATAGTCCAATTTAACAAATTAAAAAATAATATTATTTAATATGTACATATTTGTATAAATTTATTTGAATAAGTAGTTTATATATATATATATATATATATATATATATATGCGTGTTTAGTTTACCTTTTAAAAGAGAACCCTGTTAAGTGGGTAGTGTAGTAGATAATGTATTTTTTCTGAAGTATGTTATTATTTTTTCATTTAAGATAACTTATAAATTTATATTTATTAATATATATTGTATTATCCTAAATAAAAAATATTTTTCATAATTATCAGTAGTCTAATTATAGACAAATATACTTCTAAATTTATAAGTAATGTTATTAAATTTCAAAAATTTAAAAGTAAAATTTTATAAATATTTACTATAAGTACTTCAATTTTATGTTAATAATAAATTATTATTTTTAAAAATATATTATGAGGCTATTTGTGTAAATCTAAAATTCAGCTTATAGTCTAAGTTTTAGACTTACATAAACATGACCTGTATTTATTACTTATTATTAATAATTTATAGTAAATTTGAAAAATAAATTATATTGACGATGCCCACTTTATCATTTTACCTACGGGCCTGCACAAGTATATGACCGGCCTTGATCGAAACCATATAGGACCGGCCTTGATTGAAAGTTGAAACCATATGAAGTTTTACCATCAGCAGATTGTATCCATTCAGTAAATATAGGAAAAGAAAAAAGTAAGAACATAATAATAAAAAAAAAGGGGAACACAAGCAGGTGTACCAATTTTTTGAAAGTAACTATTTGTTTTTATTTTTATTTCCTTTTTGTAATATTTTTTTCTTTTATTAGTAGTTTAGTATTTTGTACTAACTATGCAGTAAATTACAAAAGTTAGGAATCGCGTGGAGATGACGTATTTTATTGTTTTGCTATGAGGTATTTCTTTTATATTTTTTAATTTTTGGATATTATTATTTAGTTAGAATTTATGTGTTGCATCATGCATTTGTACACATAGAGCACATCTTATTTAGGATTTTAAATTTATCGATTTAATTTTTTTAATTTTGGTGAGTGCTGGAGGGACCGAGGTACGTAAAATTTCTTCCTTTCCTTTAGGTGTAAAATCACATTAGTGTAAACTTTTTATTTGTTTACTTTGTTTTATTAATTATTTGGTGCTTCATTTCCAACTAATCAACTTTAAGGACAAAACCCAATTTACAAGATAAGGTAAGGGATTTCATCACCCTTTCTCCTTAGCCCACAAACCATTAATCGCTTCATATTGCATACCCGTTTGAATTTTAAATCAAGCAGACGTTGGCCCTAGGATCTTGAGCCCAATTAGGAAGGAACTCTAAATAGAAAACGAATTATTAGTTATTCAAGTTTATTGGTGGCAAGGCATGTGGTTACTTGATTGGCACCTCACGTTTTATGGGGACGGGCTCCCATTCTACCTGGCTAATACTCTTGAATAAATTCTAATTTGTGGACTTTTTAGTGGACCTAAAGTTAGGGGCTGTCTAGATTTGTTTTAGGGGAACATAGGATTAATTTTTTTTCTTCTTTTTCCCTTTCTTTTGAGTGTATTTTTTTTACTTTCTTATGTGGTAGCTATTTGTTAATATAGATCATCCCAGTGTATGCGCACTTGGAAACGAAATTCTTGCGGTCATTTAACTCGCCATAACGATAGTATTCCTTTTAGGATCGAGTCAAAAAGCACCATCATGGCTGAGGAACAAAATAATCTCCCTCCTCGTCCGCCTCCACAGAATGATCCTCCTCCTCGTCCTCGCAATACTCTCCAAAATATCTTATACCCTCAACAAACTGCCCATAGGTCTCCTATTCATCTACCTCAAACTGCTGCCGGAGCAAACACTGAGGTCAGGACTAATCTAATCGGCATGCTGCCAAAATTTAATGGCAATGATGATGATGATAATGCCTACACGTTCATCCAAGAGTTTGAAGAACTTTGTACCACCATCTCTTTCCCCGTTCTAACTAGAGATGGCATTTTACTTTGTGTCAGTCCATTTGCTCTCAAAAGCAATGCGAAGAAGTGGTTCAATTATTTTACTCCAGCTTCTATTACTACTTGGGATGAATTCAAAGTTTGTTTCTTAAAAGGTATTTTCCATGTTCCAAAACAATAGAACTCTGCATGCAAATAAGTGGCTTTCGCCAATTTCACGGAGAAAAATTCTGGAAATACATTGATCGATTCATGAACCTTCTAACCGAATGCCCAAATCATGGAATTTCTCAATCTGGGTTGATTCGCATCATCTGTGAGGGTCTAGATATGCAAACTAGGGCTTTCGTAAAAACCATGTGCCATGAAAGTTTCATTACAAGGACTCCTAAAGAAGCATGGGAATTTTTGTTAGATCTTACCGAAAGAAATGCTGAGTGGGAGAGTACCACTGAAAGAGATTTTTGTGGTTCCCGACATATTTCCCGATTTGTAGAATCCTCATTTGAAAACTCTGTTCTTGCTTTTATCTCAAAGAGGCTTGATAACCTTGAAAAGCAAGAATTTGAATCTCCCCAACCAGTTGCATCTATGAAAGGTAGTACGTCTTTGTCTTGTAGTACTTGTGGTGGGTTAGCTCATTTCTACAACGAATGTGACTTTGCACCGCCTGCAGAGCAAGCTAATGCCATCTATCCTAACCAAAATCTCAAAATGACCCATTGTCCAATACTTATAACCGTGGGTACCGCAACCATCCCAATCTATCATGGTCCCAAGGTGTTCAAAATCAAACTTCTCAATAATATCCGAGAGGAATTTACCCTAGTCCCCAAAACAACACAAGCCAAAATTCCAAAGGGTCTGGCCAGAATAAATCATACACTAAACCTCAAATAACCCGTGGTGAAGCTTCAGATCTTCCCGTCAATGATAAGAGTGCTTCCCTTAGACAGACTATAGAACTCCTTGCAAAACAAATAGGGCAACTGACACTTCAAATGGGTCAATGGCCACACAATTGAGTAGTTGTGAGAGTGAGACTCTTCCGAGTTAACTGGAGGTTAACACTCGACATGCCACAAACACTCTTACTATAAGAAAAATCCACATTGAAGACGTTCAGTCGAATGAGCATGTGAATACGGTTGTTACCTATCAACGTGCTAAAAGACCACGTGATTTAGATCATGAGAATAATCCAACTTCGGACCCAAATCAAGCTTCTTCTTTTTTTCTGAGAGGTGGTTTCCACACAGTGTGACTAATCCACCTTCGAGCTTTGTCAGGCCCCTTTCGGGGGGAGGCTCTCCCTACCAAAAGCTGCTCCATTCACAAGTCGAAATTCGCCCATTCGCATGGAGACCATGCGGGGATTTGAACTCGAGCCTTGCTTAAGGCAACCCAGCCCCTTTTCCACTGGGCCAAGCTGTTGGTGGTCAAATCAAGCTTCTTCATCTAGCACTAGCTCGTTTGAGGAGCTAAGTGAGAAAGAAAATGAGGTTCAAAAGAAAAAGAATGAGGATGATCGCTTTGCTCCTAAAGGTCCTTTTTCTAGTAAACTTCAATATAGGAAATCACCTCATCTAGATAAGATTGTTGAGATATTTTCCCAAGTGAAAGTGGACATCCTTCTTTTGGATGGCATTGCATAAGTTCCAGCTTATGCGGAATTTCTTAAACATTTGTGCACTATAAAAAGGGCAACCAATGTTATAAAAAAAGGCTCTTCTTGCAACTCATGTAAGCTCAATTCTCTCTAATAACAATTTTCCCATCAAGTATAAAGACCCTGGTTGTCCTACAATCTCTTGCACCATAGGTGACACTCTTCTTGAAAAATGCCTTCTTGACTTAGGCTCTAGTGTCAACCTCTTACCTCGGAGTGTATTGTCAGCCTGGGCTATGTGACCTTAAGCCCACTCGAGTCACTCTCCAACTTGCAGATCATTCCATTAAGGTACCACACGGTATTATCGAGGATGTAATAATCAAAGTTAGTCAATTCTACTTCGTAGTTGATTTCATCGTGCTTGAGACATAACATGTCTTTAGCACCAAGGGTCAAATTCCTGTTAGACTTGGCCGCCCGTTTCTCGCAACTTCCAATGCTATTATTAATTGTCGAAACAGGTCAATGAAAATGTCTTTCGGAAATATGACTACGGATTTTAACATCTTTAACTTCACTAATCAGCACTTAGAATATTTAGAAGAAGTTACATGTGAGGTGAGTGCCATCGAGTCTCTTATCGAAGAGGAGTTGTTAGGAGAATATGAGATTGATGAGGAACTTGAGGAATTGTTTAGAGACTTTTCATCCGAAGAAATTCTTGAAGAATTAATGCTATTAGTTCAAAGTGGGAGACTTAACTTGAAGAGATTTACCTCGAGCTTAGGGTGATTGTAAAGCCATTTGATAGGTTAATATTTATGCATATATATATATATATATATATATATATATATATTAATAGTATATTATTATTAATATTTCACTAATTATTGGTTTTTATTTGTTTTATAGGAATGTAGATAATAGCGGAAGTTAAATCATAAAAAGAAGTGTCATTAGGATGTGTGTCCTAAATCATGAGTTTAGAAGTGTCATTTCTTTTTGTCACGATTAGGCTTGTGGAGGTCACTTTAGTGCTAAAAAGACGGCTGCTAAAATATTTCAATGCGGTTTTTATTGGCCTAGTTTGTTTAAAGATCCTGCAGAATTTTGTTCCACTTGTAGTAGGTGTCAACACTTAGGAAAGATCACTAGAAAAAATATGATGCCAATGAATCCAATCCTAATTATTGAGATTTTTGATGTCTGGGGTATAGATTTTTGGGCCTATTTCCTAATTCTTTTGGCAACCTCTACATTCTTTTAGTAGTTGATTATGTGTCCAAGTTCGTCGAAGCCATACCGAATAAGACTAATGATAAAAGGTAGTTCTTAAGTTCCTAAAGGAGAACATCTTTTCTAGATTTGGTACGCCTAGAGCAATTATTAGTGACCAAGGTAAACATTTTCATAATAATCAATTTGATTCACTTTTGAATAAATATTCGATCACTTATAAGTTGGCCACCACCTACCATCCTCAAACTAGTGGTCAAGTTGAGGTCTCTAATAAGCAGATTAAACAAATTCTACAGAAGACTGTAAACTCAAATAGGAAGGATTGGTTTGTTAAGTTGATTGATGCATTATGGGCTTATCGCACTACTTTTAAGACTGTCTTGGGTAGGTCTCTTATAGGTTGGTATTTGGTAAAGAATGTCATCTACTAGTTGAACTAGAGCATAGAGCCTTGTGGGCAATTAAGGAGTTGAGTTTTGACTTACCCACCATTGGAAGCCATAGGAAGTTACAACTATCTGAGTTAGATGAAATTAGGATTGATGCCTATGAGAATGCTAAAATTTACAAAGAAAGAACTAAAACTTTTCATGATAAATCAAATTTTGAGGAAGTCGTTTTCCCCCGGTCAAAAATTTCTTTTATATAACTCTAAGCTGCACTTATTTCCTGGTAAATTAATATCTAAATGGGAAGGGCCATATATTGTTAAGGTAGTTTTTCCTCATGGTGCTATTCAAATCGAAAATCCTAAAACTGGTGAAATTTTTAAACTCAGTGGTCAGAGACTAAGCTGTTTTTAAAAATGCAAGTTGATCCTGAAGAAGAGGTAGTTCACCTTATCGATCCGTGAAAAAAGTATGTCACTCATATTGTATATTAGTAGGATTTTTCTTTTCCTCTCCATCATGCCCAGATCAGGTATTTTTTCTCATCATTCTACTTGATCATATTTCTCTTATTTGCATACATTGAGGACAATGCATGATTTAGGTATGGGGGAGTTTTAGTAGTATTAATATTAAAAAAATCTAAAAAAATTCTAAAAAATTAAAAAATAGAAAAAAATAGAAAATAGAAAATACAAAAAAAATAAATTAGATTGTTTATCTTTATTACGAGTTTGAAATAATTCAGATAAGTCCCATACTTGAATTTATGAGTAGAAATAAATGATTAGGACTCTTGTGCTTCTGATTAGATATGACATCTGAGTTTGGATCGCCATTAGAAATAAGATTATATTTTGTATGTATCTGTGCATTTTACTATGCACTAATTCTTAGTTGTGGGGTATAAACTATAAGTATTTAGTGATGTCAATGCAAAAAAAAATAAAAATAAAAATTGAATAAGCTACTTCAATAACCAATATGTCTCAAAAATAAAATAAAAAAATAAATTGAGATGAATGGGCACAAGTATTATATTGGCTAGTCTACTTTTGTGGCCTATGTTACTCGAGTTATTAAGTCCTTAAGGGTGTTTCACCTAGTACCCTAAGACCAACTGGTTTTAGAGTCATTGGCCTAACGCTCGCTACATGGGTAACATAGAAAGCCTAATAAAACAGACATTGCACAATCAATAAATAAAAAAACTGGGACAATGTAAAACGCACCCACAAAATGAGTGGGAAAAAAGGAAAAAAGAGTTTTGATATTTACTTAGAAATTTATAGTGAAACCCCTTACTATTGAGTTACCACACTTTTCACATATGATGCGTATTTAGTATGATGTTGTTACTGATGGTGTGAAAAATAAGGATGTAGTATTTTTAATATGGCATGAGTTGTCTTTTGACTTTAGTTTTGCTTTTGAATAATAACTCTGGGATAGTTAGAAGTTTTATTTCATTCTTATAATTTTGATAAATAATTTATAGAAAAATTGAAAAAGAGAAAAATACAAAAATACAAAAAGATTATTCTTATATTTTACTAGAGTAGTTTAGGACTTTTCTTTTCTTATTTTTCTTTTTCTTTTTTCTTTTTCTCGAGGACGAGTAAAAGCCAGGTATGGGGGCATTTGATAGGTTAAAGTTTATGCATATATTATATATATATATACATATATATTATTAGTATATTATTATTAATATTTTACTAATTATTGGTTTTTATTTGTTTTATAGGAAAGTATATAAAGCGGAAGTTGAATCGGAAAAAATTGAAGGAAAAGGAAAGAAAGAAAGGAGGTCGAAAATTGAAGAGAAGATTCTAATATATGAAAAGTAGAGGGGATTAGCCATAATTATTTCTCTATATATAGAGACTTATAAAACCAAATTAAGAGTCTACAACTTTTCTCTTCCATTACTTTTGCTTCCGGATATTCAGCATTAACAGAGTTTGTTTTCTAAGATTTTAGTACTAATAAATTTGATTTACTTTCACTTTGTTTTCAATTCCTTCTTGTTTCCGTTATGTTTATAGTTTCAAACTTCTGGCTGCATCTTTAATTCATTAAAATAGATAACTATTAGTATTTTATACATTAATTAGTTTTTATATTTGTGTCGTAGCACCTCACTGTTAGGTAGAATTAGTTTGATTAAGTTTCCCAGTACACAACTTATTTAATTATTTGTTTATTTTCTTTTTATTCGTAATTGTCCATCTTCGTTTCTTTTAGTTACTTTTATTTAATAATAATCATATCTAGCTAATTTTCTTTAGGCTATGATGAAGATGAAGTTAATTAATTTATAATTAATATTCTCTCGTTATGTATTTGTTGTTTAACGGATTATTGTCGTTTTAATTTTTTCGTGCTTAATTAATTTATGAATATTATTTTACATAGAGAGTGTGATGTATTATTGCTAACGGTTAATTTTTCATAGCCTATGCTTGCTCTTTGAAGTTTTGATAGGTTATTGTTATAGATAATTGGTTTTCATAATATGTGCTTGTCCGTTGATTAATATTTATAATCTTTTAAAAGAAAGAGGATAATTGTTAGATAATTAATTCTTAAGCGAGTTGAATATTAATTGTGATTAGTTAATGGATTCAGATTCCTAGGTTTTTCTTAATATTTGACAATTAGTTAAAAATGTCCTCTCATAATTAATTATCTAGCTCGCCTGGATTAATTGGTAAGGAATCATAAATTATCAGTCTGTGTGGATCAACCTGTAATTGCTACAACTAAACAGTGTACGCTTGCAGTAAATTTTTATCACATCACCATCCATGATCGAGCCACCCAAACTCGACCTTTAGCCACTTCCTTTAACTCTGAAGTACGCCTTCTTAGGCAACAATGAAACTCTTCATTTAGCAATTGCTAGTGACTTGACCCTATACCAAGAGACCCAATTAGTTAATTTGCTTAAACAACACAAAGAAGCAATAGGTTGGTCTATGGCTGACATTAAGGGAATAAGTCCCATAGTGGTGCAACATCGCATTCACCTCGAAGACAATGCCATTCCGAAAAGAGAATTTCAGCGACGCCTTAACCCCATAACAAAAGAGGTTGTGCGAAAAGAAATCATTAAGTGGTTAGATCATGGGATCATTTATCCCATTTCGGATATTCAATGGGTCAGTCCGATCTATGTGGTGCCAAAAAAGTCTGGCATCACTGTAGTGGAAAATGATAAGAATGAGTTGATTCCGTCGCGTATCCAAACTGGATGGCGCATTTGTATTGATTATCGTAAACTCAATGAGGTTACAAAAAAAGATCATTTTCCATTGCCCTTTATTGACCAAAATGTTCGAAAGATTGGCTGGGCATGAGTTTTATTGCTTTCTAGATGGTTACTCGGGGTACAACCAAATCCATATTGCCCTCGAGGTCAAGAGAAAACTACTTTCACTTGACCTTTTAGGACATTCACTTTCCAAAAGTTGTCCTTTGGGTTATGTAATGCACCTGGTTATTTTCAAAGGTGTATGATAAGCATCTTCTCTGATATGGTGGAGGACGACCTTAAAGTCTTCATGGATGATTTCTCCATTTGTGGGTCATCCTTCGATAATTGTTTGAGTAACTTAGAATGAGTTCTTGTTAGGTGTGAGTAAAAATATCTTGTCCTCAATTGGGAGAAATGTCATTTTATGGTCAAACAACGGATAGTTTTGGACCATATTATATCAAAAGATGGCATTCAAGTGGACAGAGCAAAGGTTGATATCATTGCAAACCTTCTTTTCTTAAAATCAGTCAAAGAGGTGAGATCTTTCTTGGGACACACTGGTTTCTATCGGCGATTCATCCAAAACATTTAATGCTATCACTAGACCTCTTACAAAACTACTTGAAAAAGATGCACCTTTTGATTTCAACTCCCTGTGCACCATTGCTTTTGAAAAGCTAAAAATATATCATCACTTCTGCACCGATCATGCATCCTCCTTATTGGTCGCTACCATTCCAACTTATGTGTGATGCTTCAGATACAACCATAGGAGTTGTTTTAGGGCAACGAATAGATAAGTTACCAAGAGTAATTTACTATGCTATTCACACCCTTAATGATGCACATGTAAACTACACTGTTAGTGAGAAAGAATTCTTAGTTGTGGTCTCTGCGCTAGAAAAATTCTGCTCATACCTGGTTGGTTCTCAAGTCACGGTCTATATAGACAATTCTACGCTGCACTACTTAATGACCAAGAAAGACTCAAAAGCACGTCTGATTCGTTGGATAGTCTTACTTCAAGAGTTTGACATAGAAATTAAAGATAAGAAAGGGTCTGAGAATGTTGTAGTTGATCACTTGTCACGAGTACCAAATGCTCCGTTTGATGACCACTATACCAATGAGTCTTTCCCCGATGAATAACTCATAGCCATCTATTATCAGGAGTCATGGTTCGCTGATATAGTGGACTACCTTATCACAAAAAAGGTGTCTGATCACTGGCCAAAGCTGAGAAAGATGTGTTCTTTTATATCTCTTCAAGTATTGTGCTGATCAGATTATCTGCCGTTGTGTACCTGAACACGAGTTTAAGAGCATTCTTTCCTTGTGCCATGAAATGGCTTATGGTGGCCATTTTAGTTCTGAGAAAAGCGCGGCCAAAATCCTAGAAAGCGGATTTTATTGACCAACCGTTCATAAAGATGCCCACACATTCTGTAAAGTTATGCAAGATGGCAATTAGTAGGAAAAATCTATAAGAAAGATGAGATGCCACATAATAGCATACTTATTGTGGATATTTTTGATGTGTGGGGTATTGATTTTATGGGTCTCTTCACGTCTTCATATGGTAACCTTTATATCTTCATTGCTGTTGATTATGTCTCAAAGTGGATTAAGGCAATTCCTTCCTGTACAAATGACCACCAAGTGGTGGTTAAGTGTTTTAGAGAGAATATCTTTAGCCGATTCGGTACACCCCGAGTTATTATTAGTGATAGGGGTACTCACATTGATAATAGACATTTCTTATCTCTTCTCCTGAAATATGGAGTGAAACATCGTTTGGCCACCGCTTATCCTCCTCAAACTAGAGGTTAAGTAGAAGTGTCTAATCGGCAAATTAAGACAATCCTCGAGAAAACTGTGAACCCAAATAGGAAGGATTGGTCTAACCGATTACCTGATGCCTTCTGGGCATACCGAACAGCCTATAAGAATAATTTAGTTATGTCACCTTACCGCATGGTTTATGGGAAGGGATATCATTTGCTAGTGGAGTTAGAACATCGAGCACTTTGGGCAACTAAAGCAATGAAATTTGACTTGGTTAAAGCTAAAGCCGAAAGGTTGCTCCATCTAAGTGAGTTAGAGGAAGTTAAGAATGAAAGTTCACGAATCGTATTAAGAAATTTCATGTTAAAAATTTAAGATGGAAAATATTCACCGTCGGAGAGAAGGTCCTCCACTACAACACTCGATTGCATCTTTACCCTGGAAAATTAAGATCAAGGTGGGATGGTCCGTCCACAAAGTATACCCCTATGGAGCCATAGATATCCAGGATCCGAAGAATGGCAATATCTTCAAAGTCAATGGTCATATGCTGAAACCATTTTTAGAGTAATTGTCTAATGGGGATGTGGAGTGGGTGGATCTTGTTGATCCATCTGAACTTGTGTAGAGAGTGAAGGTAGCTTAGTCTTCCCAACTTTAGTAGTGTGTTGAGTCTTGATATGGGGGGGACTTGCACAATTGTATAGTGTAGTTTCTATATTCTCATCTTTAACAGGATTTAAAGTAATTCTTAACATTTCTCCTACTTCGTCCTGCTGGAAGAATGGAATAATTTCTTACTTCTTTCTACTATTTACATTGAGGAAAATGTAAATTTTTGATGTGGTGGTGGGGGGGGGGGGGTGGGAGTTTAGGTTTTGATTACCAAAAAAT
>JAUEJK010198218.1:0-10577 GCA_032274865.1 Eryngium alpinum
TAATGGAGCTTGATGGATTCCATGGATTTCGTAGGCACCCGAACTGCCACATTTTGAAAGAATGCTTCAGAGGGAGAACACCCGAATTCAACCAATGCATTCTGAAATGAATCATTCTCTTCTGAAGTCCAGCCGTCCTCCGTGATCTGCTTATTATCATGTTCTGACAACAAGGAATCAAAACAATAAGGGTCGTTAGTAGAGTCTTCAAAGAATATTTTCTCCATATCAGATGTTTGGGAAGACATGAAGGTTGCTGGAGTACTTATGAAGGCAATTTGATGGCTGTGAGGGTCAAATGAGTTAAACCGGTTATACTTATAGGCCCGAAATTCCGTTGGCAAGCAGGACATCATTGAAAAAATATTATCACCATATCTCAGATTTTGTGAGAGATTTGATTTAGAGATAGTGTAATTTGGAGGCAATCGTTTTTGATTACAAAATATCAACTTTTATTAAGTGATTTGTCATTTTCCATGTGAATAGACTATATGCGTATTCTTGTACTTCAGATAGCTAGATTATGCTAAACAAAGGTGCAAAATTTCTGAAATCCGCAATCTTTTACACAAAATTTTCAATAAATTGCCTAAATTTTCAATAAATTGCCTAAATTTTAAATTTTAGTGATTCAAATTTTGCCGCGTTTAATCATATGTAAGGAAAAAAGAAACTAAAATTAATTGTATTGTATTGTGTCTCGAATTCTCATTGAATAAAAATCCTAATATGTCATATTTATATTCGTGATAATTAAAACGTCTAGAAATGCCGTTTTGAATATGAAATAAACTAAATATCCTATGATTCCCTTTAAAGCTTTGCATTTTAGTACTATGAGACATAATTCCTTAACATTATAAATTTAGTTACTCAGACTCGGGTACGGAGTGATAATTAGAGTGTTACACACGAAATTTTAAAAAATTAACGATACGCGGACATTGTCCTTGCTTTTGACACGACATAATTTTCTTATAAGCAAATATATTGAATAAATTTATCATAATAAAAGTTAAATATAGGCTTAAGTTTAACATGGTTTATAAAGGAGTTTGCACAATATGAATGATTTTCTTCTTAGTCCTATAATAATTATAACACTCGTACTAGCTTTTAGAGATTGTCGTTAACATAACATAATATATTTCCTCCTTTGTGGTCTTCAGATTGGTATAAGTGTTCGATTTTTGGTCAAAAATTGGCATGTGTCGGTGTTGATGGGTGGATAATTTTAAAGCAAACCCAAGTATCCTACTTAAATTTGGATTCCTTATTTTAGGACTTATTTCCGTCTTTTTAGGATTTCTTTCCATCAGTCTTTTCCTTTACTAATAAGTTTAGGAATGTAGCTTATTTACTTTCCAAATAACTTTAGGAATTTTAATTATTTTACCTATAAATAGAGTTGTTTGTATGGGATGAAATTATGATTTTTGATTAATAATATTTGAAAATTTCAGTTTTCTTTGAATACTTATGTATAACCGAGACGATAATCTCCCAATCATCCAAGACGCGATAGTCTCCCTATAAAGTCGCAGCGCCAGTTGATATCAAGAGCTACACTATCATCGTGATGGAGGAGTGTGAAAGTTCAACAAGTCTTGACAAGCGAGTTGATACTTTTGAAAGCTCTGTGAAAGAACTTTTTAAGGTTGTTCATGAGATAAAGGAGGAACTTGCAATCAAACCATGTACTCAAGTGGAAGATGGAAAATTGAAAAATATGGAGCAACAATTACCACTTTTTAAATGTATTCCAAAATATCTTGCAAAATCGGAAAAAAATAGTGAAAACATAATAAGAATCTGATAAAGAAGATGAGCATGACTCCGTACCTGAGCTAGATGAACGAGGTTTCTACTTCTGAAGGAGGATATGAGATTATGATTATCGTTAGCGTGCAAAAGATATTCCTATTTATCATGGAACCATGAACATCGAAGAATTTCTAGATTGGATGACAGAGCTTGAGAACTTTTTTAGTTTTCTTGAGATTTCAATGGAGAAACGAGCATCTTTGGTGGCTTATCACTTGAGGGGAGGAGCTCAATCATGGTGGAAGAATTTGCAAACCGGATGTGAACATCAAGGAAAAGTGCCAATTACTGATCAGAACCGAATGGAGCGAGAGTTGCAACTAAGGTTCTTGCTGACAGATTATGAGCAAATATGATTCAACCAATATCAAAATTATCATCAAAGAAATCATACCGTTGAGGTATATACGATAAAGTTTCATAGGTTACCTTGTCACAACAATATTTATGAGTCCAACAAGTCTTTATATGAATAGTTTGGAATTTGCTATTCTGTGTTGACCCTTGATGATGCTTACAATATGGCTTGTAAAAAACAAAATCATTCACCCGAAACTCTACTCGAAACTTGAACACTGAAATTCAATTACTTAATTAATCTGCAAGCAAAATCAATATAAAGATGTAATTAAAGCTACTGGTCATATTCGAGTAATTGAAAGATGTCAAATTCCATTTGAGATTGGTCAATATAAAGATGAGGTACTTTTTGATATTGCAGACATCGATGCTTGTCAGTTGTTGTTAAGCAAGCCTTGGAATTTGATATAGATGTTCTACACAACGGAAAATAAAATGTTCTCTTTTAGAAATGGTAAATAGATTATATTGGTTCTTTTGGGAAAATATAAAAAGAAAATTATGGAAAATTCAAAACAGCTAAGGGTGACACTCATAGAGCGACATAATTTTTCGAATAAAATTAAAAGCTTTGATGTGATTTTTTAAGATAGTTGGAACAAAATTTCTCTCCAATGATCAACTTGATCATATTCCTCCAAATGTTCGACCATTACTAGATGAGTTCAAAAAGATTATGTAGATTGAGTTGTTATCTGGGTTGCCGCATGTGTCAGATGTCCAACATCGTATAGACTTAGTTCCGAGAGCAAGTTTGCCAAATTTACCACATTATCGAATGATCTAAAAAGAAAATTAGATTTTGTACGAACAAGTGAAGGTTTTATTAGCACAAGGCAAAATTCGAGAAAGTATCGGTCCCTATGTAGTTCCAACATTACTAGTACCACAAACAGATGATTGCTTGCGTATATGCGTGGATAGTCGTGCAATAAATAAAATTACTGTTGCTTAACGGTTTCCTATTCCTTCTCTTGATGATATGTTGGACATGTTAGCCGGATCAAAAGTGTACATCAGAATTGATCTTCGTAGTGGGTACCATCAAATTCGAATTCGACCAGGTGATAAGAGAAAAACAAGTTTCAAAAGGATGGACTATATGAGTGGCTTGTGACGTCGTTTGGTACGTTGAAATGCCCCTAGCACTTTCCCACACTTGATGACTCAGGTATTAGAGCCTTTTATTGAAAAATTTGTTGTGATATACTTTGACGACATCGTGATTTATAGTAATCTGAAGAAGAACACATGTTACATCTTCTAAAAGTTCTTAAAACTTTGACAGAAAACAAGCTTTACATAAATTTTAAAAAGTGTACTTTTCTAACTGATGAGTTGCTCTTTTTGGGGTTCGTTATTACTGCTGATGGTATTGGAGTTGATGAGGAAAAAATTAAGGCAATTCGTGATTGGCCTACACCTAAACAATTTCTGAAGTTCGGAGTTTTCATGGATTGGCTACTTTTCACAGCCAATTTATATGAGATTTCAGCAGTATTATGGCTCCATGAGTGAGTGTATGAAGCAAGGAAAATTTCTTTGGAGTGATGATGCCAAAAAAAAGTTTTGAAGACATCAAATTACGACTTTCTAGTGTACCTTTACTTATGCTACCAAATCTTAATTAGGTGTTCTGAATACAAAGCCGATTGGGTTCTTTAGTGAAAGATTAAGTGAAACTAGACGTTAGTCTAGAATGAGCTTGAATTTTATTCTATTTTTAAGGCTATCAAACATTGGGAGCAATATTTGTTTTAGATACAGTTTATCTTATTCACTGATCCGTAGGCTCTCAAATTCTTGAACACTAAGAAGCAATTAAATCGGATTCATGCAAGATGGGCAACTTATTTACAATAATTTACGTTTGCATTGAAGCACAAAGGGGTACAGAATAGAGTAGTGAATGCATTAAGTCGACGAGCAGATTTGTTACTTGTCCTTTGGGTGGTAAAACACTTACAATGGTTATGGAACGATATTATTGGCCACATATGCGGAGAGATGTAATAAATTTTGTGGAAAAATGTATGATTTATTAAAAAGCTAAGGGTGGATTAGAAAATACAGGTCTCTACACTCTGATACATGTTCCAGATTGGCCCGTGGGAAGATCTCTCTATGGACTTTGTTTTTTGCCTTCCGTGAACTTAATGAGGTAATGATTCAGTATGTGTCATGGTTGATCGATTTTATGATATAAAAAATATATAACATGAAAGAGAGTAAAATAAATAGGTGGGGAGGTGTATTTTTATGACATAAGTTCTAAAACCATTGAAAAGCGCATAGCTAAACAGGGGCTATGTGATGGCAACAAGGTATACATTTCTGGCACATCTTAATCAGGGTCTAAAGATGACAACCCCATATCCATATCAAATTTTGGAGATTTGTAGAAAACGGTATGTGCAACAGTTTGCCGACATTCTTTTAACATAGACAGTGGCAGAGCCAGAGTTTAAACCTAGCGGGGGCACTATTTTCCTGCACACTATTTTGCCATCTCTAAACCACAACGGTCTTATATTACTAAAGCTATAGAATATATATTGAAGAAGTATTATAAAAAGAAATTGAAGATACATAGATCAACTTGAAATGCTAAAAATGTTACTAACATTTGAGCTCTGGTCTCTTTTATAAGGTTTTTTTAACTTCTACACGTTGTTTTAGGTGCTTTGACTACATAGTTTGAAATATTATTTTTTAACTCTTCTTTTCCTAAATAATTAAAAATAATTAGAACTATTTTTAATTATGTATTCGAAGCACCTAAAACAATGTGCAGAAGAAAAAACAAAAAACTTATAAAAGAGACTAAAGGGAGTATAAAAATTACTAAACTAAGACAAGTATGGCGGAATTACTTTACAATTTATGAAGAGATGATGAGTAGAAAATTAACGAATGGACTTTGCATTTTAGAACTGGTCCTATATTCAAAGAAAAAGGAAGAGAACATTGAAATAAGCAAAGAAGACTAGAAGAGAAAGCTGTGATAAACATTCTACTCTTAATACTTGGGTCCCACATAATTTTTGCAAAAACTGTCAATTCTAACAGATTAATCTGATCTACATCGCACAAATCAACATAATTAAATTCACCCCCAACATATGCAAAAGAGTTATCTCTTTAGTTCTCCATCATGAAGTAGTAAAATAGTTTTTAGCAACTGCATATCATATAAAGAATATATGAATCGAAAAATTCCATTTACCTTTTTCTACATTAGGGGAGACGAATCAAAGACCATTTATTTGTTTATACGTTCATACAAGAAACCTACAATCCTGTGCAAGTATAATAAAAATAAGAATATTTAGTTCAAATGAGTTTGAAAAAGGAACCTTTTTGACATTTGCTTCAAGAATTCCAGAGATTATAACAGTGTTGTTAGAGGCACGCCCAGGCGCAGGCGCACCCAGTTGTGCGCCTGGGCGCGAGGCGAAGCGAAGCGAGGCGCACATCTTTCCCCTCACTTTACCCGAGGTGCAACAACTTCAATAAGGCGCGCACCTCATGTTGTGAGGCGCGAGGCGCGAGGCACAAGGCGAGACGAGGCGTGACTTATTCAAGCTAGGCGCGTATTATTCAAGCTAGGCGCAAAAATGATTTTTTCTTTAAAAAAACTTAAAATTAATATTTTTTTAAACATATGACTAATCTCAACCATTACTTAACATCATACTAGCAAATATTTAACAACATATGTCTTTATTGAGTACACAATCAATAAATCATGTCCATACTCTCTTTCCAGTCTTCCTTCTTGAGCTCAAAGGCAACTAATAAAGGGATATATTTCTTTTTTCTTATTGTCTTTCAAAACATAAAATAAATTTTTTATTAGTTTAAAAAATATTTCTTGTTTTATTTGTTTGATATAGGTCAAACTAATTTTGAGTTACGTACTTACCTAAAATCTAATAAACTTTATTGTGGGCATGTTTGGTTATACCGCTTAAAGAGTTTCAAATTTATAATTGGTTAATACCCGTATAGATAGTGTCACTATTTATAATTTATGCTATAATTAAGTACTTTAATTTTAAATCATAACTATTGAAATTTAATTTGGCATTATACGTCTATATAATTGTGTTGTAACTCGTGCGCCTCGCCTGAGCGACTCGCGACTAGGCTCCAGGAGGGTCTTGCGCCTCGGTGCGCCTCTCACCTTTAATAACATTGGATTATAATGAACATTCACGTGTTTAAACACACAATAGTTAAATATTCACTTTGTTACATGCATAAAAACCCTAATTCTAAATCCAAAGTAGGTGGAGAAACAAAGTTATTACACTTACAACTTCATGAAATCAAAATATTATAATATACACTAACGTCTTTAAAACACATAAAATTCAAATAATTCAAACTTCTGCACGTCGATCATCTACAAAGAATAATTTTTTATTTTTTTTCTAAAAGATTAATCAGATAATCGGGACACTCATTAGGATTTTATACTCTGTCTTCACAGTCTCGCAAAAACTTACCTGTCTTTCTCTTTAAGACAATTCCAAGGGACTAATTTTTAGAGTCGATCACAATGGGTGACGAGAATGAAACATGTAAAGGGAAAGGACTTGATGGAATATAATACCACTATAATGTTTTCTACATTTCTTAACAGGCAAAAGACATTTTTGCTCTGGCTTTCTTCAGTTATTTACAAACAGCCTGAGCTGATTTTAAGGGAATGACATGTTAAGCACCTGAATTTTGATTGTTTTTGAAATGTGATATTGTAAGTGACGGGTCGAGAAAGGATAGATATACAGAATTCAATCAATTCTTAATTGTTTCACATAAATATTGCTTGCATCCTGATAATTTAGATAATTCAACAGCACACTTGCATTATAGATACCAATAACACTTGACATATACTACTACCCAGATGTAATACAAAACTATAATAAAAAGAAGTGTTAATTCTACCTTATTGGGAAGAGAGTATATGGAATTACCAAAAGAAGAAGAGACCCAGAAAAATATACAAGAAACTTCATTGCGGCATTTCGTCGAACAACAACATGGCAATTGGCAGGAGCTTAAAAACAACCTCTATCATGATCATGAATGTGCATATATCTCACGATTGTAATGGTGGAAAAGTGAAGTCAAGGCTGGTACCATCTTAGAAATCTAACAATTCCATCCCAAAACATATAGATCAGCAACTCCAATACAAATTTAAAAAATTAAAATTAAAAAATTATTTGAAATTTTTTAGAGATTGAGAAATTACATTTTTATAAATTGGACTGTGGCTTTTATGTTGAACATTGACTTCCGGATTCGGGTCTAAGTACTCCCATAGCATTTTCAGTCTTTTCGCAAGTTTTGAGATAAAACAGAGACACTACAGAGCAATTTAATTTCTTGTAATAACTAATATATAATTTTTCCAATAAGTATATATAAACTTTTGGTGATGTACATACTTAAATTTCAATTTCTTTATGATAATAATTATTTATAAAAATTTAAAAATCACATATAATCATTGGGTTTCAACTTTTAGCTAACAGATTAAATAAATTTAATTTTTTTAAAATATTTCTATTTAATATTTTTTCAAATTTTTATTTAATATATTTTCTATAAAAAATTATTAAGTATAAATAGTTTGAAATATTACTTAAAATTAGATAAAAGTTGTCTAAAAAACACTTATTTTAAAATGGAGGTAGTATAAAATATTAATACATTGTTTTTTCTAATTAATATATTTTTTATACGGGCTCCGACCATTATAACTATCCAATTCTCTATCATATTTTATATTTTGTAGTACGTTATCAGTTTCCATATAAAAGGATGTTTGTATTTGATTATATTCCGCTTATAAGTGATAAAATAAAAAAAGATATATTTTTTTTAATTTTTTTCACTTATAAACTCATTATAATTTGTAGACAAAGAGGAGCACAGTAGACATAGAGCGTGCATGAAATAGGCAAGATAATATATTATAGGATAAAATTTTATAGTCTAAAAGAAAGCTAGTGTTTAATATAAAAATAGACATCTGGATTTGTGAGGAGGCCACTTGTCCATCACTAATCCCACTTTTTCACCTAACTGGAATAGCTGAGTCTGATTAAAAAAGTTGAACTCTCTATCATTACTCTATATTATATCCCTATAGAGAGCCCAATTCACCTGCTAAAACTGGCGAGTGAAAATCAACTTTTTAAAAAATGTTTAGCCACATATAATCGTTGAAGAAGTTTTCTCGCTATACATCTCGCTATATTTGATGAAACAGAGAAATAACGAGCACATTGGACTTGCTCTCAGAATTACATAGTTATCCTTTAGCATATAGAACTCTGTATAAATATAAATATTCTTATTAATAGAAATCAACAAATTTCAACTCCTATATTCGAGGCAAGATGTTGTCTAATTAGACCACGGATTACAAATGTCTGGAAAAACTCTATAGCAAATTCAGCATTATGATATATCGTTCATATATAATCCACATTCCACATAAAAACATTAATAAAAAAAAGACAAAGAAATATAGACGGACTTTATATCCTGAGTGATGTGTCAATTCCATATTAAAAATAAAAAAGGACTTTATTTGAATTTGTTGAGATTCCAGCATACTTTCGGTCATGACCATGGCACTATGGTATCAAAGTACTGATGACGGACAGCCATACCGTCATGACCATGACACTAAAGTGTCAGGTCTTGACAACGGGCAACCATAGGGGCAACCATATATGATCAGTACGGTCCTGACGATATGAACTTTCATAATTGGGGCTTATTTTCTAGTTAGGGTTTTAACTCAATTTTAAGGTGAAAATAAAGTTGAGATACGAGATAAAGAACAAAGGAAAAAGGCACAGGAAGAGAGAGGAAAGATAGAGAGGATTTGTGAGTACAATTGCAATCAAGGTTGAATCGAGGAGCAATTGGTGTTCTTTTTTGCTGATTTTGGACAGCTTGTTGGGGACTTTCAAGGCTTTGCTTGAGACATGTGGATTGTGATTTGGTGCTCACTTGTGGGAGTTAAAGTTGCTGCCCTAATCTCTATTTTGGTGATGTTCTTCAATTTGCTTCCTCTAAATTGGTAGTCTCTTATGTATGAACTTGTTGGTGGGTGTGAAACTATTGTAAGAATTACTTGGGTTTGCTTTGCCATTAATTTTATCATAATAAGAGAACATTAAAGGGTGGACTCATCCAGGTTCTTTGGTTTTTACTTTTCACTTCGAAGGGGTTTTCCACGTACAAATTCTTGTGTCTCTTGTGTTTGATTTAATTTTTCTTAGAATATTTTCTGTTATTGGTTGGTAGTATTGTGGTTGATTGTGTTGGTTATCCGCTGCGGGTGTTATGAACACCACCTCGGGCCAACAACTTGGTATCAGAGCTTTTGGTCTAGTTTGGGTGTATTATGAAGTATACTGGTAGTAGTTCCATGGTTAAATTGACATCAACTAATTATTTAATCTGGAGACCGATGATGGAGGACCTTCTATATTGCATGGACTTATTTGATTCGATTGAAGCAATTACTAAGGAAGATGGTAGTATTTCTAGACCAACAAAACTAGAAAATATGGAAGAGAAAGATTGGGTGAAGCTGAAGAGAAAGACTTTGGGAACTATAAGGCAACAGATTGATATCAACATATTCAACCATGTTTCTCAAGAGTCTGATTCTTGTGAGTTGTGGAAGAAATTGGAAGGCCTTTATGAAAGGAAGACAACTCATAACAAGGTTTCATACATTAAGAAGTTTGTTAATTTAAAATTGAAGGGTGGAAAGTCAGTTTTTGAGCATCTTAGTGACTTTCAAGATATCATTAACAAGTTGACTACTATGAAGATTGTTCTTGATGATGAGTTGCAGGCTTTGTTCTTACTGAGTTCTTTGTCGGACAGTTAAGAGATATTGGTTGTGACTATTAGCAATTCTGCTCCAGATGGTGTTCTTTCATTGGATGTGATCAAAGTATGTTCAATGAGGAGATAAGAAGAAAGAAGATGAGAGTTGACAGTTCACAAGCTCTTATTGTTGAGACCAGAGGTAGAAGCAAGAGTAGAGGTCCTAAAGGTCGTCAGAACTCGAGAGGGAGGTCCAAGTCCAGAGACGAAAATGAGACTGTGATATGTCATTACTGCAACAAGCATGGTCATCTCAAGAAATATTGTTACCGTTGGAAGAAAGCTCAAAGGAATCGAGACCCAAAGAAAGAGGGGAGGATAAAGATATTGCAGCAGCTGTAACAAAAGATAATGATGTGGCTTTGATTTGTGCAGCTAGTGAGTGTCATCACGTGGATGGTTCAGACACGGAGTGACTTATAGATACAGGTGCTTCATACCATTGTGTTCCAAAGATG
>JAUEJK010198321.1:0-10577 GCA_032274865.1 Eryngium alpinum
CCGACTCCTTGCGCTTCTTCATCTCCTCCGGACTAACAATTTTCTTCAAAGTCTCCTCAACAGAGATGTACTTCCCGGCACGATCTTGCAACTCCTGCATGTTTGAAGGCATCCTCTTAGCCAGAGACATCTGAAATGCCTCATTGGTCGTGCCTCTCTGCATAGCCACCATAGCGACTGATTGGTTCAAATCTACTACTTGCACCGCTTGACTAGTGAACCTATCAATGTACTCCCTTAATGTCTCACGTGGTCCTTGGATTATGTTCATCAGAGACTCCGAACTCCTCGCATGTATCCTTCCACTGATGAACTGACTGGTGGACTTGTGTACAAGATCCGAGAAGGACGTAACTGATCTAGGTAGTAAACTTGCATACCACCTCTGAGCATCCTCTTCCAAAGTGGCCGGGAAAACTTGGCACTTAGCATCGTCAATAGGGTGTAACAGCAAGAAATCATTAAAAGATCGAACATGAGCATTGGGACCCCCCTTTCCCATTGTACTTTTTTATCGCTGGAATCGTGACCTCCTCCGAGTTATGACATGTTATAATTCTGAAGCACCAAAAAGCTTCCCTTTATTCCACGATCTTGGGGGGATTCTCCTCCAATTTTCCTTGCAATATAACAGGTTCTACTACAGGTTTTGTTAACGTCTTTATCTCGGGGCGAACCTCCCCATCTTCCCCAAAGGAAGCTCTTAACCTCAAACTTCCACGTGAGAGAGGGCTCATGTTTTTGGCCGAAATCTGGTCTTCCTCTTCTTGTTCTTTCTGAGAGTCCATCTACTTCAGCATGTTTAGAACAGTCTGCTTAACCAAAGTCTCTAATTTCGCTTCTAATTCAGCAACCCGACTGCCATCCTCGATTAAAATCTCTTCACTTGGTTTTCCTTGTCCTTTGATTTGAGGATCAACTTTTTTTTTTGCCAATAGGGTTCGGTTGCTATGCATTAGGTCTCTCTCCTGCTCAAAATATAAGGCTCCAGTGTCTGAGCTTTTCTTCTTTTCCCTTGGTGTGCCATTCTTTTTCCATCCTCTAACCATGTCCGCATCAACTCTTTCTTCCCCACCCAATTCCTTATCCAACGCTTCTAGGTCAACAAGTAGCTGTAACCTCTTCTCCTGTCTTTTCCTCTTCTTCTCCAGCCGTCCTTGAGCAGAATTATCTCCCCTCATAAGGATCTCCTTGTCAATGTCTTGATTGAACCCAACATCGTCGATTTGAGGATGAGTATTTTGATGCGAACTCCTGAGTGACGATGGAACAACGATAGCAGTAGACTTGTGGAAGATTTGGCCATCACCGATTTTAAGATCAAGGTCCTTATGCATGGGTTTTGAATCCATGATTGCCGTGAATTTTTCTCCTTCAGAGTTCCAATTGCCCCCCAGGAGCTTCCCGTATCTGAGTTCCTCCATTGATGGCTTTTCATCCTGGTTCCCACAGACGACGCCAAATGTTACGGATCAAAATAATAGAACCAAATTTAAGGTTACATGTCTCTCTTGAAGCTTCAAAGCGGTTTTCCTGACTCCTTGGATGTCCGCCGGGAAACCTGCAAAAACCGGAGGGGGGTGATCCCACCGGGGACTCTCGGGTGTAAGAATAAGTGATCTGTACGTAGATAAAATCTCTCAATTGGAGTTAAAATTGCATACCTTATTTATGAAAATTATTCCCCTTTATATAGCTGTAAATTAGGGTTTCCAACCTGTATTAGGAATTATAATCCTATTATGTTTGGTAACTCCACTTACCTTATCTCTTTATTTACTTGTACCCTAAGACTAGGAATCATCGTATGATTTACCTTCTAGATTCACATCCCTATTTAATTAGGGTTTCTGCACCTCCTCATAATTAATTAGCCGTAGTGGGCTTCCTGCCGTATCGGACTTAGTAGAAAACTATTCCTTTTATTATTGAGGCCTCCGGACCCTAAATTAAATCTAATCCGATATGAATATTATTAAATAATACCCATTTATAATTAATTAAATCTACCTCTATTTTTGGGCCCCCTACAGAGACATTTATTCATATATATATATATATATTATGCGTATCATTATAATAAGATTAATGATTTCAATTTTTTTCATATCAATGAAGATTTACTTATAGTTTCTCTGCAATTAGTCTGCTTCTTCAAGTATCTCCTACTTTCTGATTAGTGATTATTGCACTCGGATATCTGCACTGCACACACAATTTCTTCAGGGAGCAAGAACATATAAATACCATATTTTTCTTTCAATTTTTTCCGCAATTCAGAAAATTGGAAGTTCAAGGGGATTCTGGCTACAGAGAATTCACTGTTTGTAAGAGACTCTTTGAGCTATGAATCCAATAGTATAAAAAACGTTCTTCTTTCTAAACACACTTGAACTTTTTGAGAGTAATTATATACAAGAATTACTTTTTTGGACGACAATTAGAAGGAAATTGCATGTTAAACTTTGAATATAAAGGATAAAACAAATAAACAATTATGTGCAGAGTCACCAATTTTGTTTTGATTTGAGTTTATTTTGTGGATATTTTATACCCACCGTAGAGGTGGTGAATTTCATTTTCTTAGAATTAAAGATAATTGATAAATTAATATTTTTAAATTTTCAATAATTTTAATATAATTTTAATAAAATATAATTTAATTATTTACTAATTTCAATAAATAATAAATAATATTTATTAATTTTAATAAGTTAATATATAATAATTTATTAATTTTAATAAACTAATTTTAATTATTTTAAATAATGCTTAAAATATATAATTTTTTAATAATATTTTATTTAATAATTATTTAATTAAAATTATATATATGTATATATATATATATATATATATATATATTAATATTTATTAAAAGATTAATTTTCATATATTTTAGAGTTAAATCACACACACATATATATATATATATCAAGTAGGGGAGAGCATCGGTTGATTTGGGTGGTTTTGGAGGTTCAAATCGAACCAAATCGAATTGGACGGTTTGGCCGACTCTCAAATCAAAATCGATCATTCATGAGTTTCAGCCCGAACTAAATCGCTCCATTTAAATTGGACGGTTTGGCTGACTCTCAAATCAAAATCAATTGTATGTTGTAGTTTAAACATTGTCACTATAGTTCTACAATTGTACAGTTCATAGATATAGAAAATAAATTGTTAGTATTTTGTCCACTGCCATAGTATAGAATAAATGTATTGGAAGTGGATAAGATAAGTTTTGTAAGTTATCCACCGATAGTAATAAAACTTGTATAGGCAGTGGATCGCTTTACTTTTGTATTAGCAGGAGATAGTTAGTCCATACAAAATCAACATTCGTGGATAGCTATCGGAAGTGGATCAAGGAAGGAGTTGACGGTGGATAGAATTCAGATTCTATACTCGAAGCGCTGCCATATACTTCCAAAGTTTGCTTTCTGCTAAAAGCTTGCAGATGAAAGCGATGGTTGACTGCATAGGTTAACTTGGAGACAAAACAAATTAATGCAATTGCTGAGTTCCAAATACTGGAGGAAGAAGACAAGAGACAAATCTAGTTCAAAGATCACCAAGTTCAGAAAGGCATATGTAGTAGCTGAATAAGTGTTCCACTGCCAATGATAGTTTCCAAATTTGGAAGGGGATAGTGGAAAATTCACTTTGTTGTCTTTCCAGTTTTAGAATAGAAGTTGTATTAGTATTGTTTCCAATTTTCATTTGTAAGTTATCTTTGCATTCTTAGAGAGAGAGAAATTTCTTGTATATGGGAGTGTAGAACTTTGTAGCACCATTAATTTCGTGAGGTTACAATGTTGCCTTGAGAAAGGAAAATCTTCAATAATATTTATCCAAATGTTGTTGATAAATTTTTGTGTATCATTACACTTTACATTCTGGTGATTGTCCTGTCATTCTTGCATGTTAAGTTTCCACCTTGAAAGATTTTCCAAAGAAGTTTTAAAATTCGAACAAGCTGTGAGATTGTATTCAAGCCCCCCAATCTCAGAAGACATTGTTTCATTCTTAACAATTGGTATCAGAGCTTGCTAGCTAACTACACCGGCTAGAAAGATCATTGAAAGATGTCTTCTAAAAATCCAAAAATTCATTTTCTTGTGAAGAAAGAATATTTCCTACAGAAAGAAAGAATGAGAGTGTACTTGAGATCCCAAGATTTAGACTTCATCTCTATCATTGAAAATGGTCCAATAGTACCACAAAAGCTTGTTACAGAAAGAGTGGAGGATGGAGAAAGAGTTTCTGAGCATATGGTTCCCAAACTCATATATGAGTTTTCTAAGAAAGATAAAGATGATGCTCAAAAGGATGAGTTCCCAAACAAGTTTGGGAAGCTATTGAAGTTATTTATGAAGGAACAAGGAATGTTAAGGAAAACAGGCTTCAAGTTCTCACTGAGGATTATGAAAGTTTTAACTCCAAGAGTGGTGAGACCTCAGACGCATTATTTGGAAGGTTTAAAAGGTTGTTGAATGATTTGAAGCTTTATGGGAAGTCTTATTCAAATCAAGATGTCATTGCCAAGTTCATGATAACTTTGCCTAGAGCTTGGGATCCTAAACCCATAGCTATTAAAGAAGCCAAAGATCTGAAAACTCTCACACTTGATGAGTTATTTGGCAGTCTTCATACCAATGAGTTGAGAGTTAATAAAGGAAATGAAAGAGGAAATGGAAAACCCAAGTCTCTAGCTTTATATGCAAAAGGCAAAGAAAGTTTTCAAGAAGAAGCATCAGTGGATAGACATGAGAATGAGGATATCGAGGAGGAATATTTGATTAATGAAGGTGATCCAGAAGCTGATGCAAATCTTTATCCCAGTGTTGACATAAGCAAGATTCAGGAGGAGATGGCCAATGCCTTTGTTGCAAGAAGGTTTGCCAATTTCAGGTAGAAGATGAAGAGGAAGATCCACTGCCAATACATGGAGAAAACCAAGTGGGCAATTTTGATCAAATTCTCAGTCTACAATTACATGCTATAACTGTAATGAAGTTGGTCATTACTCTTCTCAGTGCAGAAAGCAAATTCTTCAAGACCAGGTGTTGGTGGATCTGGCAGCGGAAAGGCTAGCAGTGGATCCTCATAACTTGAAGAGTTGAGATGGAAATACAATGATCTATTGAAGAAAACTCAAAGAGGTTCAGGAAAGACTTATGTTGCCGAGGGAAAAGATTGGGCTGATGATGATGAAGTTGATGAGCATCAATACAAGAATGTTGGACTGATGGCAACAAACTCAAGTGAGGTATTCCCCTTAGTCTCTACTAATAGATACAATGTGTACAAAAATAAAACACATGATGAGCTTGTTAGTGAGGTTGTCAGTCTATGTTCATCCTTATCACGAATCACTTTGACAAATAAAAGATTTGAAAAGACAAATGAAATGCTAAATGCAAGAAACACTTTTCTAGAAACTGAACTTAAAATTTTTGAAAATGTTAAAGATCAACTGATAAGGACAAGATGCAAATTAGACTGTGCAAAATAAATGGAGGAAATAACTGCCAAAAAGCTTGAGAATGAACTTTGCATAAAGAGAAGATGGACTAGTAATGCTAGAAAAATGGAAATTCACTTTTATTCTCAAGTTCTCAAACAAAAGCCAGGATTAGGATTCATCAAGGATAAACATAAAAGACAAAAACTTGATGAATCTATAATGGATCAGAATTATTGGATACTATTATTACAAAATCAAATGATACTTTCGACATCAATGAAAATCCCTGGATTAACATTGATAATCTTGATCATGAAAGCAAAACCATTTATTCTGATTCTGATCCTACCCTCGAAGAGTTTGGAGCTGAATGCAACTCACCAAGAAGCATCAACATCTTGAACTCTATCTCTCAAGAGTATAGCTTATCCACTGATGAAATCAGAAAAAATGAAAAGAAATAGAAAACATGGAAAAGATAAAGGAAAATTAAACTCTGGCAATAAAAGAAAAACCCGTTAGAAATATGGTAGCAGTAATCATTTATCTTTTGATTGCACTGTACATGATAACAGTGGAAACAACGCTGTGGGTGAACGTTTATCAATTGATGATGATGACTTAAGCACTGCTAGTGAAAAGGTATCAGTGGATAGTGATAAATCTTTAACCCTCAGTGGAAAGACATCCACCGCCAATTCATCAATGTCAAAACTAAAATCCAAGCATGAAAAATATAAAGGATTATCTACTACCATCATAATCAACAAGTTGAATGTTGTTAGCCTAGCCAAAGATGAATCCAATAATAACACTTCTCCAAAGCATGCAATATCAAGAACTGTTCTAAATGCACTAGGACCCAATACAGATTGGGTACCAAAGGAAACTTAATTGCTTTTATGTATGCAGGGAAATGTGTCTAAAGTACTTGGATCATTGTCATGAGATGTTCTAGGCACATGATGAGTTAGGAAGACCTGCTCACTGATTTGGAGGAGAAGGCTGGCCCAGTTAATGCCTGTAGTATTTTTAACTAAGGCTAAGTAATGGGATATGACAACTCATATTTTTAACAAGAGTTTTGAAGCAAGAATATGGCAGTTTTTAGCTATTTCTAGTCAAAGAAGTGGAAGCGACCTTTGAATTTTTTTTGGGCCTTGAACTTGGGGGGAGAAACTAGAAATCCAAATATAGTTTCTTCCAAAATTGAAGTGGATGATGATTGGACCTAAGCAGTGAATGATGAAGCAAATTTCTCACAATCTATAAGTAAACTAAGAATATAAACCTTGGAGTGACAAGTTCCGAGGTTAAAAATATTTTACATTTTACTTACTTAACTAATATACTCTTAATGGTTGATATTATTACAATGATTATTGGTTGAGAAATCACATCAATATCTTGTTATGATGTTAATTCATTTTGTTTACAAGTCAGGAGTAAGAAACTGCCCTTTATTACAAAGAATGTAGTTCTTACAAAATGACAATTAATAAGTACAATGGAATATCATAGTTAAACTCATATTCTTGAAAACAAACAAGTTATATATATTTTGAAGTTTTAACTTTATGCAATTTTCGGTTGTTTCTTCATCATGCCTAGTATGTACTTTTAAGTGATAAAGAGTCTGCTATTACCCTGCTCAAAAGTACAGTCTTTTGTCCAACGGATTTATGCATGTTCATACTATACACGTTATGTTACATCAGTGGTTGTCAAGTCTTATCATAACATAAAATAAATACTTAGATATTACATTCCGTTACTTAAGCAAAAATACTTGTATATATTTATGTGAGTGGAAATGTCAAAGTCTAAATTGAATTAATCTGATTTAATGGCACATTTTTCGAAACTGATTTGCATTGAACCTTGACTGTATTTATAGCAGCAGTTACGTTTTATATTAACCTTGTCAAACTTTTTCGGTATAAAAGCCCATTCTCTTGGCTTCACTTTTCACATAAAAAATTTGAAGAAAAAGATAAAAGTTTTTCTGGAAAATCAAAACTAAAATGAGAGCACAATCATATGTGAAGAAAGATATGAGTGAAGATAGGTTTACCTCTGTTATCCAATCTAAGCGCTCATCAGTTTTTTTCGTATCGATCAATTTCAGAAATTTAAATACTCACGCACACACAGAGTCTCCACCGAGACTCGAACCCTGCACCTCCTATTACCAGGAGAAGAGGGGTATCCACTAGGCTAGAAGCCACTAGATAAGTGCTCATCATTTCTTACCAACATAAATCTTCTTCTTTTGAATATTTATCTTAGAGTTCCGATTGGATCCAGATGCACCTCCCCGACTTCATCTAGGTATTTCATTAATGAAATGCTAGAGAAGTTGGGGGCTTTGCTAAGGACTGGGATGGAAATGTCACTGTTCATGCTGTTTGTTCTTCTAATTTCAAGAGGAACAATGGTCAGTACAACAGTCTTCCTCGTCTTCAGTTCCTTAGCATATCTATCTCCATCTCTCTTTTCTTTTACCCATTTTCTTCTTCTTTTACTTGATTTTCCTTAAATAAATTATAAATAGGGTTCAATGTAATGTTCAAGTGTTAGGAAATTGTACTATTTCATTGTATGGAATGTAATCTGTATCTTTAGATTAAATCAATGAAATTTGGCTTTGTTTCTGTATATTTCTGTTCTACTATTTATTTACTTGTTTATATATACATTATATTTTAGCTTGGTTATATAAGCACTGTCTCAAATTTATCAGAAAATGGTTAACAAAGATCTTGTCATGGCTAAAAAGTGTTTATACATTGTGATTGGAAGTTTACATACTCTTATCCTATGATTAACTGTTCATAAATTCTTAAAAGGATAAACATAAAAGGTTAAAAATTGAAGATAACTGAAATGTTAATTTTTAACGAAAAGGAATGAACTTTGTTAAGAATATTAATACTTACTATCCACTGTTGATGACGGTTAAATGTTAATATAATTAACTTTGAATAGTTATGTTTGAAACACAATTTATCAATTCATTTTGATTGTGAAATCACTTCAATATATTGAATAAATCATGTTTTCATATCAAACTGTTAAAATCTTAAGTAAGTTCACATTTAAACTTCAGTGGATAAATTTAGGAATCAAAATTAAGAATAAAGTTCAAAATTCTATGTAAAAGTTAACTAAAGAAAATCAACAATTCATATATCTCAAGTTTTAATTATAGATGCATCTATCCTCTACCAATCATCTTATCCACAAATAAGTTTATCCGCCGATAATATATTAGCAGTGGAACATTTGCAAAATAAGTTCATTTTCTTTAATCTATAAAAAGTTAACTGTCAAACAAATATTTGTATCCATTCACTGCCAAGTATTTTATCCGTCAATAATATAATAGCAGTAGACCGCTTACAATTTTTTTTAAGAATCTATTTACACCTATTCACCACCAAGTATTTTATCCACATATAGTTTATCCATCGATAATATACTGGCAGTGGAAGGCTTGCAAGTAACTTCCAATGGTTAGAATTCTAATATTTCCACCGCTAACTTAATATTGGCAGTGGAACGCTTTCATAATTTCTGACAGTTAACCTTTTACAGTATTATCCTTACCTCTGTTCCAATCATTGGGTGACACATAAGCTTTACTATTTCAACCATTTAATGAAAAGTAAATCTCAACCTTTCAATAATTTGGGGGGAGTTAAAAGAAAGTAAACTTCTCTTTTACAATTCACTTGCAATTATCCTTTACTAACCAAAGTCTCGGGCGATTTTTTGCAAAATTATAAATTACTTTAAAATTGTTACTGCTCTTCAAATCAGATCATACTCAACAATGGTGACAACCAAAGATTTGCTGGTAGATGGTGAATATAAGTTCAAGCAGACAAATTTCCTCATGTTTAACGATAAATCAAAAGCAAACAAATGTTTTCATGAACTTATGGACTACTTCAATCGGAGCCCTATCTCATTTGCAATCAATGCTTCTCCGGTGATGTCCAAGAAAATGATTGAAGAAATTTGGGACTCTGTTCAGGTAAATTTTATCTTAAACACTCTTGAACTTAGCACTATCTCCTTCACTGTCAATGGTGAAGTAAAAATCTTGTTTCCTGCTTTGATAAACATAGCTCTATATTTGCCCAATGAAAATCTTGTTCCTGAACCTAGGAACAAATGACTAATATGCTAAGAGAAATGTACTGTAGAGATGTAGATACTATTAAGTTTTTAAAGTTAACTAGAGACCTAATTAGAAATGTATGGTCATGTTTCTTTGCTGTCATTTCTCAATGCTTTAGTGGTAAGTGTAGTGCATCGGACTTACTACATGCTTTAGTTGTCAAAATTGCTTACAGGCTTTATAGTAATACTTCAATTAACATTGGAGAATTATTATTTGTTGAAATGGCTGCTAAGCTTAGGCAGAAAGCCTCAAGAGGTAAAGACATTTACTTTCATAGATTCTTCATGATTATTGCTAATCACTTATGTGGAAATCTTGAAGTAGAAAAGTCTGACATTGTCCCTTACTGTCAAAGAACCTCAGACTGTTAACAGAAGTGTTTAACATGATTGAGAATACTTGGGAGTTTGTGCTGCCCAATCATATGAAGGCATCCGGGACTGTAGAAGCTGCTATGGGAGAGGACCAAGACCAAGCTCTCCCTAGCCAAGCAGCACAACCCAGGAGAAATCACCCCAGAAAATCCAAACCATCTTCTTCTTTCACTTCCACTCCCAAAAAGAATGCAGGTGGAGCAAAGAGGAAACTTAAACTTTTGCCAGAATCTGAGAGGGAGGAAGAACAAATCACGGAGAGAGCTGAGGGAGAAACAAGGCAAGAAACCCAAAGTGAGGAACCCCAAGCCAGTCTAGTAACTTCTCAAAAAGTTATTAGTACTAATATGGGAGAACAGAATCTATCCACTGCTTCCAAACAAGATATGGATATTAAATAAAACCTTAGTCCCAAGGCATCACTTGCACACACTCACACAAAACCATAAGTCTTTTTCTAAAAGAAGAAGTTAAAAAAGATGAGTGAAAGCACAGAGAGCACAATGCACATTGCACAAACTAACCCTCAAACTAAACTTGCTCA
>JAUEJK010198431.1:0-10575 GCA_032274865.1 Eryngium alpinum
GTCCGCGAGAACTCTTGTTCAAGGTAGACGGCTCGAGTGTTTTTATTATCAGTAAAGATATCCTTCAAACGGTTCCATGCCAATTCAGCTGTCAAATCAGGATCAATTACGGTGTGTAGAAGATCATTGGAGATAGTTGCATAAATCCATTATAGAACAATGGCATCAAGACGCTCCCACAAGCCAGGGTCAGATTCTTTAAGTGGTTTGGTTGTAGATGAAGACTCTTTGGCAGATGTGGGAGGAATAATTAAATCAAGCACTTGGTATGCCATGCAATGATTTTTAAAGAGAGAGGCCCAAGTGGTGTATTGTACCTTTTCCACCTCAAGAACGACGGAGACAAAGCTCTTGATGTTGGAGACTGCAAAGGCAGGATGGAGGACCTTAGTATCAGACATGGTGGTATTTGATGAGTTGAGAGATGAAGAAAATAGAAGGAGGCACGGTTAAGGCTAGGGTTTGAGAGAGAAAAAAAAACTAGGCTCGTGATACCATGATAGAAATTGACTCCGTGCCTTCCTCATTCATTGATACAGTTAATATATACAGAGTAGAGAGGATATCATATCCTTAATTACAACACAACATAACCTAAATTATATCCCTAAATATGAACATACTAAAAATACAAATATTACATATTCTAATAGGATAAAAAACAGAAGAAAAATAATTGGACAGATAAATTATGAATATAGATAATTGGACACAAATAATAATTACGGGTTTAGTGGTCTTGGACGACCACTACTTGATATTATATTCTAAACTTACACACATATATATTTATGTCGTGTCAAGGCGGATAAGAAATGACCTCTCTACAAATATAATACAAACAAGACTGCATACATTTCCTTTGCGGACACCATAATAATATATAGTATATACATTTGATTTGATTTATAACTTTTGATAAGTTAACAATTACACATTATTGATTGGCGATAAATTTTTCTTAGAGTAGTTATTCTCTCTCTATGTATATATAAGCTGAGATTCTACCAAATCTTAGATCAGTAGAGGAAGTGATGTTGACTATTTATAGGGAAAGAATAGTCCATTTCAATTGGTTCACACCCTAGAATTAGAGATTGGACCAAAATAAACAATTCAATCAGATTTTTTTTCTTTCGATCCAATCTATTTCGGTCCGGTCCATTTTCGGTCACAATCCAATCATCGGTCCGATTTTTTTGGGTCTCCAGTCTTCTTTTAACACCCCTAAATCAAAGTATCTAAATATACATGTAAAAAGTCAGACACCTTATAAAGTATAACACATGTAGTATATGGTAGAAGATTTAAAAATGCAAACTTCAAATTACTCATCAAATTTAGTCAAAGAGTAACTAAAATCAAAGTAACCTATTTGGTGCTTTTTTTTTCAAGCTTTTTTTTATAAGCCAGCTTTAAATCCTTCCAAACAGCTCAACTTAAAGTGAGAAAATCACTTAAAAAAAAAGCTTGAAAAAAAAGCAGCAAATATGTGCTTTTTTTTCAACTTATAAGCTGCAGCCACTTATAAGACTTACACAAACACCCACAAGATAAGATTCCTACAACCCAGTGATAAAATGTTGCATTATTTCTGAAAATATCCTACGTTTAAAGACTATAATAATACCATTAACCAGTAGAAAGATTGGATAATTTATATAAATATTAATTTATTTAGTATTATAAAATGTTTTTATGTAAATAAATAAATATTTATATACATATAAAATGTATATAAAAAATATTTTTTAATAAATTAAATTTATTAGATATAAGTAATATTTACATAATTAATAAAACTCTATATTTTATATTTTATATATTAAAATTAAAATTATAATATATATATATATATATATATATATATATATACCTATATATATTAAAGCAGAACCAAAGATATTTGGTCGCTGTCGTCGTCTTCGCTGTCGTCATTGTTTTGAATAATTATAATTTTATTTTTATCATCACAGTCCTATTATTTTTAAATTCTAATTTTTACTTGTTTAAAAATACTTATAGTCATAAATATATAATATAACAATACTTCTATGTAACTGTAAAATCGGATCGTGTTCTTATCTTCCCGGTTCCCCCGTTTCTTATTCATCTTCTTCTCCGTGTTCTTATCTTTCCAGTCCCCGTTTCTTATTCGTCTTCTACGGGTGTTCTTCAAAACCACGACAATCTCCTTTGAAGAACAGAGTCACGGGTGTTCTTCAAAAACTATGGGTGATCTCCTTTTAAGAACATGTTTGTTTGCAGCACAATTATCTACTACGAAATTTATAATGCTACATTATTATATTTTTCATTATTTTGCTTAAGTTTTTTAGTGGGTTATCAACAGAATTTTATAGGCACTACACGTGATTGTTTATTCTTTAGATTAGTTTTGTTGTTGTTGTGAACCCTAGAATCTTGGTGACGGTTGACTTATGATTTTTTTTAATTTTTTGCTAGGTTTTATATTGAATATTTACCTTTTATCTTTTGGCTCGATTTAAGGTTTAATATGATAAGTTTTTAAGTTCTGTTTTTGTTCTTATGCTATAATCGGATTTCCTTAATTATATTTTTCGGTAATTTTTAAGCTTTGATTGTGTGACAATTTATTTTTGTGCAACAAAAGGATTTCATTAATTCTATTTTTAATTACTACAAATAATATACCCTCAGTCGTAGCTTTGATTTAGGGTTCAAAAATAATTTAGGATAATTATTTGTTTGATATACAAACAGTAAATATATTTTACTAATTATTTTAGAGTAGTATATTTTAATTATTTAATTTTTTTATCAGCATCAATATATTAATTTATTAAATTTTATAGCCGATCCGTGCTCATGGTGAAATTAAAAAAATATAAGTAATTGAGGCAATGATGAAGGAGCTTACGTAGAAATATCTCGCCTTTAAAATCTTTAGCACCCTCGCGGTGACCTTTGAGACATATTGTAACAAGGGAGTGAAACAGGACAAGACCAATCAATTCTCATTTTATGTGGTTCCTTTTCTTAATATTTGGGACTTTTTTTTTGGTAAGTGTGTATGAATAAATAAACAAAGGTACAAAAGTGGGAGTACAAAGCTCCACCAGGTTAGCAACACGCTATTAAGAGACCATCTTTAAAGGAAAGAGGGCATGTTAATAGATGCTAATCACAGGTAACAAAAATAGAAGCTAAAACCAACATGCTCAGCAAATACAAATACAATGTAGAGAAACAAGCTTTCTAGGAAGCTCACAGGCTATCTAGTGAGCAAAATCAGGGATTAAACCAATGCAGTAGGTGTGGAATCCCTTGTGCCCTAACTTGGAACCAGTGAGAGGCAGCCAGTCTGCTTTTAATATCCTGTATAATGATTCTAAGCAGTGCAGAAGGAGGAGCAGCCCCAACATGATGCAATTTGTAGTTCCTTTCTTCCAAATGTGATAAGTAAAGACTTGAACAGCCAGGATCACAAGGCTTTTGTGTGGCCTGGTTAGAGGATTTGTGAGCAGATAGGCTTGGACATCATCCCAACAATGCCAGTGAGCAACAACAAGCAATGAGCCCAGCAGTTTGTCTAAGATGTATGAAGAGTAAGTACAAGCTATGGTCTATATCTTCCATTCCTCCAATGCACAGGGAGCAAGTAGTATTGATTTGTAAGCCAAAACCAGCAAGCCTAATGAGAGTAGGCAGTCTACTTAAAATCATAGACCAAAAATGAAATGAATATCTGGAAACCGTAACTTTAATTAGGCGAACAGATAGTATGCCATTCGAATATTTGGGACTTAATTCAAGGTGCAAGACTTCGAGTTATTTTCATGACTTGCAGTTGAGAGATTTATTCGAGATAACTCATGTACGGGTGATGGGGAAGAACATGCATTTTGGCGAAAAATGACTAATAGGAAGATTTTTTAACATTCTATGAGTAGAATGCAATGCAAGTTAGTGCATTTTTTTAGTTATTGGGGTTGTTTAAGCCAAACTCGATCTCTTGGCAAAAACAAACTCAGTTATCATATAATAAATTATGAAGTCTTCGAAAAATTTAAGATGTTAAGTATGAAGGTTTAATATATTAATTATAATCACCTTATACATGAAAAAAAACAACAATAACATATGAGATGCTTATTATTTTAGTTATTAGAGTGTTTCGGCAAATCTTATTTCTGACTTATAAGCTGAAATAAATATTCTTACTTATTTCAGCTTATAAGTCAGAATTAAGATTTGCCCAAACAGTGCCATTAATATCTCATTGCTATATATTAATATAAGTATTTGTTAAAACTTACAGAGGTTTGGGTGGAATCAGGAATGTACCAACTGTTAAAATCAAGTCGTTGCATTATTATACACATAAGATGGCCGACAACAATTCACATTCGTTGAAAAGACTTGGATGTTTCCTACATTATTCCTTTCAAACATATTAAATGTGTTCTCGCTTTTCTTGGGTTACTGTACTTAGTCAAGATCTATACACAAGTTTAATTTGGAACAAACATTCTTCAGCTTTCTTTGACCCACCATTTAATCCTCGAAATGACTTCAATAATTTCCTACCCATCTGCTAATTCTACTTCAATTCCCACTACATATGAAGTCTTTTTGAGTTTCAGTGGTAAAGATACGCGAACTTGTTTTACCAGTCATCTGTACAATGCTCTATGTCGTAATGGAATTCGAACGTTTATGGATGACCCTGAGCTACGTAGCGGTGAAGTAATCTCATCGCGATTAATTGAAGCTATTCATGGATCCAAGATTAACATTGTTGTTCTGTCAGAAAATTATGCAAGTTCTTCATGGTGTCTTGACGAACTTGTAGAGATTTTGAAATGTTTCAAAGAATTGGGAAGACTGGTTATCCCTATATTTTATAAGATTGATCCATCTGTTGTGCGATACCAGATTGGGAGTTACGAAACTGCATTTGATAAACATCGGATTCGTTTTGCTAGTGAAATGGAGAAAGTTAACAATTGGTGTGCTACGTTGCGGGAAATTGCCAATTTTTCTGGCTACCATATCTCGGATAGTAGGTAATCGTTATAATATATTAAGTTGCTCACTGAATCATTCATTCTCGCATTCTCACTTATTTTCCAAACTTTAGCTATAAAATGATAGATAATTGAAAAAGAAATTTCCAAAAAGCTTGATATACGAAATTTGGTTGTAGTCCAGTGATAACGACTCTACCTAATGACATGGGTTTGTTATATGCACCCTTGCAAACTATGGGGTGTATTTGTAAAATTTTGTTGTCCTTCCACAGTTTAAATAAATTAAGTTAATAAAAAATGAAATATTACTTGCTGGCGACAGGGACCAGGCTGAGAAGTTGTTTGTTACTGTGAAGGAACTCGCAAAGACTTCTAATTCAAATACTGTCACACTCGGGTATCTCCATAACTTGATACGTAACCTCTTGTATTTGCTAATCCATGAAAATGACATATTATACTATAAATAAGTACATCTGAAAACAAGAAACAGGTTATGTCTGGGTCAATCTATACATATTTTTTGTCGAGTTAGCAACCTAAATAGAAAACAGGTTATGAAAATTACATTTGTTTAAATTTGGTAAGATGATTTTTGAGTAACTGAGTGACAGGAATGAAGTGCACAAATTGTGTATAGCCGTCAGTAAACTTCCATCTTCTTGTGGATGCGACATCGGATTTGTTAGGTACGTTTGACAATGAATTTGAGTTGATATTCTATGTAATCAAACTCCTAAATTTTGCTTCGTCATAAATTGGGTTGAATTATCTCACATTGGTTGTGGAAAATCGTGACGGCTTGATGACTGTTCCATCACACGTATAACCAAGCAACCGGCTCCTTTCACAACCGATGTGGAATAATGCAAAAAAATTAGCTTGAAACTTTTGATGAAACCTCATTGCACAGAGACCAAATGGATAGATTGCTTGTTGCAATCCGAGAGATTGAGAAATCAGCAGATAACTGTATCGACAAAGTAAGGTGGGGTTTCAGCTACATATTAAATCATCTATAGGGGAAACTATAAGCACTTTTCTTATATGATCTCTTCTGTGGACAAACAGCGAACAAGTGGAAAAATTGCATGCTGCACTGACGGTTATGGGTCTTGGACATCAAGAATGTCAAAATAGGTAACTACAAATATAACCGCTTTCTCTGTATTTGTTTTCGAATCATATGATATACTTTGTGATCGATTATTTTTAACTTGTGAGAAAGATGTGCAAGTAAATGGAAGGATAATTAACAGTTTGTGTTTTAAGATCTTTTGCTATTTTCACTTTCACAGTAGGCTTACAACTTAGCATTCAGACTACTGAACTTTTTTTTCCTTATATATGTTTATTCTTAGACTTCTTCAGAGCCCTGGACAACTTTTAATGCTTCAATTGCACTAACTTCATTATCAACTCAGTGAATTTAAATCATCTGTACTTTTATTCAAGAGAATAGATGATAATATTCACATTATTATCATTGAAATGAATGAAATAAAAGTATTATATACATTCTATATCATAGAAATCTTCCAGCAGTCATTTTTGCCAACAAGACGCTCTCAGCAAGTAATAATGTCTTCTTCAAAGCTAGCTGACCTTCAGCCTAAATAGACCTTCCTCTTCTTATAGCATGACTTTAGCCTCCATTAAGTTCCTGTGCTTTTGCAACCTTCTGTATAAAATCTGCATAACGAATATCACACCATTCCTTCATCTGCTTCTATTTCTGACACCAATCACAAGAAGACGAGAAAGATGAAAAACCAAACATTTCACTGAAGTTCTGGCCTCTTTGTAGACTGGAATAATCCACCACATACAACCTGCAGGTAACAAATTAAGAAATTAGGTAAAAACAGAGCCACTTGGCAGTTGTAAACAAATTATTCCAGAAATACCCTTGGAAGAACTAAAGTTATAATGAACTTTTAACGGATATTGAGGGCGGGATGCAGATTTATACTTTAATGTGTAGCCATTTAGTTGTTAAGGTTCAAAATGATAGAAACAATATGCAGAGAAGAAACTTGTTCTCTGAAATTTTCATATATTCACTTCATCACAAATAGATACAATATATATAGGGTTACTTGATTTCACACATTCAATGAACAATAACAGACTCTTTACTATCCTGACTGTGGTTCATTGTACTTACACATTCCAGGAGCATGAATGTAAATTAAATCAACTAGGGCTAGGTTCATGTATTTCACTAAATATTCTTCTGGAATAATCTGGAAGTCTAGCTTATAATTCCAACACAAAATGCATACACGAAACTGAAAACGATGAAACTCTGACGATGCAAAATGCTAATTAAACTAAGTTTGACTATTCTTAAGATCATTATAATCTATGTCTTTCAACTATCGCTCGATTTAGGCCATAGCCTCTGGTTTAAAAGCCAAGAAAATGCACTTGAACTACAAGCATGCGGTGTAACTAATATTTAACAATACTGATAATTATCATGACGTAATAACTCTGAATATTATTGACTTGAGTAAATATAATAACTTAATACTTTCCAATATCTAATTCCATTTTAATCCAAAAAGGCACACCAGGACTGAAGCAGACATCAACAACGAAGTAGTTGATAGGATTTTACTTGAAATAAAGCCGACGACTCTGGAGGTTGCCACATATCCAGTTGGACTTGATTCTCGTATTAAAGATATAACATCACTATTAAACATTAGTGGGCTGACTATTATTGGTATATATGGTATGGGTGGAATTGGGAAAACAACTCTTGCCAAAGCTGTTTTTAATCAAATCTCACTCAACTTTGGAGGGAGCAGCTTCCTAGCAGATGTGAGGGAGGTCTCAGGAGCAGTAAATGGCCTTGTATCTTTACAACAACAACTTATTGATGAGGTTCTTAAAAAGAGGATATACACTGTTCACAATGTTAGCCAAGGAATTGAGTCAATAAAACAAAGAATTTCTTCAATTAAAGTTTTGATTGTTCTTGATGATTTAGACAACCCCGACCAGTATGAATCTCTAGTAGGACCATTTGCTTCTGGGAGTGTAATAATTATAACAACAAGAAATGAAGATCTACTACTTTCTATCGGAGTAGAACCTAGATATCGATACATGCTAGAAGAACTTGGCAAGGCTGAGTCGAGGCAACTTTTTAACCAGCATGCTTTCAGAGACAAAATACCGTCAGCTAGATTCATGGATTTGTCTACAGAAATTCTATGGCATGCTGCAGGGCTTCCGTTGGCTCTTAAGGTTTTTGGCTCTAACTTGCGCAACCAATCTGTAGCCGAGTGGAAACGGTTCATTGGCCAATTGCAGGATGTTCCAAATCCTGATATTCTGAAGAAACTTCTAATTAGCTTTGATGCACTGCTTGATCCTACGCTGAAGGAAATGTTCCTAGATATTGCTTGCTTCTTTGTCGGAAAGTTTAGAGACAATGTTGTTCAGATATTGGGATCGTCTTATAGGGATGTTGAACCCAACATTGACCGTTTAAAGAGCAGATGTTTGATAACATTTGATGAGAATAACTGTTTTGCAATGCATGATCTTGTAAGGGATATGGGATGGGAAATTGCCCTTCAAAATTCTCCTAAAGACGAACCTGAAAAGCACAGTCGATTATCTAGTTGGGAAGATATATGTGATGTACTGCAGAATAACAAGGTAGGTACAATATATGCACATAATAAACACACACAAACACATACATGACATTGAAGATGAATTTAGTTGCATGTTGTAGTCTTCCAAGAAATCTGTTATATAGTAACTCTTTCCGTCTTTTATTTTCCGATAAATTTGTATATGGATACAACATTGCCATCAACTTTTCTTATTGTCTTTTAGGGAACAAACGCGATTAAAGGTATGGTCCCCCAGTACAGCTTTTACAGTGATGAAGATTACAAAATAACATTTGATACAGAAACATTCAAAAGGATGCCAAGATTAAGATTTCTGAAGATCAATCATGTAAATCTCAAGGGAAGCTTTGAACACACATTCAAGGATTTGAGGTGGCTCCAATGGTCCCATTGTCCTTTAAAGTCTTTACCTTCTGATTTTTGCCCAACAAAACTTGTTATCCTTGAGTTGTCACAAAGCAAAATTAGAATATGGGAGCAAAAGAAGGTATGTGCATAAACAATTTTCCTCCATAACAAAATCTATAGGAAAGATGTCTGATTTGATTTCTCAATTGTATTTAATTTTACAGGATTTCAAAAACTTAAAGATTCTAGACCTTTCGAAATCTGATGAATTAGTTACAACTCCAGACTTTAGCAGACTACCTTGTCTGGAGATCATAAATCTTAGTTGGTGTACTAAACTGGAGAAGGTTGACACGACAATCGGAAGTTTGGTGAATCTTGTTTCTCTAGATTTAGAAAATTGTACAAGTCTAAGATGTCTCCCTGACAGTTTCTGCAACCTGAGAGCATTGGAAAGTCTAAACATTGGAGATTGCTATAGTCTCGACGCATTGCCTGAGGAAATGGGGAACATTGAATCCTTGATCAAGCTGAAGTTGAGGAGACTAGATATCTCAAAATTACCAGATTCACTTGGACGTCTTAGTAATCTTGTAAAGCTGAGATTAGATGATAACAAGAACCTCAAAACTCTTCCACGCACCATTTGCAACATGACTTCGTTGAAAATACTAGATATTGATGGTTGTAATAAACTAGATATTAGTCACCTGCAACTTCCTCCAAATCTAATAGAGTTATGGGCACGTGATTGTAGGTCAATGATAACATTACCAGATCTATCACACTTGAAACATTTGAAGACATTGTTCCTCAAAAACTGCAGTAGTTTGAGAGAATTACAAGGCTTGGAGAAAATAATTTCAATTAGAAATCTTTATTTGCAAGGCTGCTACTCATTAATGCTTGCCAACACTTTGACAGAGAGTTTATTTCAGGTATCCTTATAAACAAAACCAAACATGCTGAGCATAGTATGTGTTTATCATCTTATCATTCTAATGTATTTAGAATTCTAACTGTGCTCATTACATTTATTAACAGAGATACTCAGAATTCGGGAATGAAATCCGAATTGACATAGAGACAAAAGATCTTCCGAATTGGATTATCCATTCTAGCTCGGGGTCTGAAAAAGTGGGGATAAATGCGACACGCAAATTCTTGGGGTTAATCCTTTCGCTTGCATGTCCCCGCGGAAAAGATTATAACAGTGAGTATCTTTACACAATCAAGAATAGAACAAGTGGTTTGACGTGTAGTAAAAAAGAAGTCAATTTTAACAGAAAAGAGAGATTGATGGCAGTTTTGATTATTGTACCAATAAAGCATTTGACAGAGTCATGCGGGGGTTATGACGAAGGTACAGTACTCGAGGTTAAAGCATCATGTCGTAACTACAATAATGAAAAGTTTTATCTTGGAGTTCGTCCACTATACCAACCATGGAGAAGGTGGAAACGATTACAGAGGACACCTGTTAGTACTCGTAGTGTTTAGCTGAAATTGCTGAATAGAATTTAGCATGTTTATTGCATTAACTTTCTAAAATATTG
>JAUEJK010198536.1:0-10575 GCA_032274865.1 Eryngium alpinum
TTGATGTTGTTGGACAAGGATGTTTATGGGTATGCAAATCACCAGTGTAGTGCAGCATGTTTTTCTTTCTACAGGCTGTTTATTGATCTACCTATCTACTTAAGTACAAAGCAAAAAACTTTAGTAGACAGTAAAAACACACATTTATATTACAGAGGAAATGTTTCTTACAAAGAAGGGAGAAATATTGATTTCCCTGGTATTTTCCGTTTATGGTTGATTTTCCTGGTATTTTTCGTTTATGGTTGATTTTCCTGGTATTTTTCGTTTTGCTATCAGAGCTTGAAACAAAGCTTTAATGGCTAACTAAATCTTCATTCAGGGTTTAAGGGGAAGGTATGTATTATATCAAAGTTAATTTATAAATTGTGATAACTCTATCTTACATTAGCAATTCATAGTTGCTTAATACTGTGTGTTGGTACAAAATACTGTGTGTTGGTACAAAATACCTGTTTGCATTTCAAACACTTGGTTTATATTTTAGCAAACAAACATAGTATGTTCTTCAAAATAGTGACAAAAGAACTGCATAATTAGCTCGCGAGGAAAAGCTATGAGAAGCTTATATGTGAGTGAACTGTAGTGTGAGTCAGGAAGATAAAAGAATATGTTATGTTTATAATTAGAAGTATACCATGTACCAATAGACATGATAATTAAGTATGAACTATAATGTCAGATATGTTTGAACAATCTATAGTTAACTGGTATGAGCATGCTAGAACCTTAAATCTTGAGGATAGAACCCAAAAGATTAGTCATCGTAATTTGTCTAACAATATAGATTGCATCTTTGATCGTTTGTCATTACTTGCAAAAGTTTCCTTAAAATATTTCCATTCCATTCAGGACACCTTAGATAATAAGATAGAGTCGTGTGAAAACTAAATACAAAAACTCCAAAAAGAATGAAATAGAGATCTTAAGCAAGTGTCTGTTGAAATTAGTGGAATAAAACCTTTGACAAAGAACGAGGTACATAAATTAGTTAAAGAAATTGCACAACAGCCAAAATTGGTGGAAGAAGAGGCTCTCAAGCTCAAGCTCACGGAAGATTTGAAGAAACAACTGCAGAAGGTTGAACACCTTGTGTACGAAGTCAAAAGTCTGATATCTTGATGAGTTGGATCAATACAAGTGCTATACAGGAATACCTTGAAGCAGTTGCAGCTACAAAAACTATAGAAACACCAGCTGTTGGATTCACCAAACCAGCAGACTATTCAGCCGTTGTTAAACAAAACGTAACAATCATAAAGCAAAATAATACTTTGTTACTTAGTCGTACAACAAGGCCAAAAGATTGCCACTTCCGAGGAAAACTTGAAAAGTTTAAGAAGGGAGGTTGAGAAGCTTGAAAAGTCGGACAAAACACCGCTTGATCTGGACGCAACTATTGGTGACTTAACCAAAAAGCTGACGGGATATCACTTGGTGAACCTCCAAGAAAGACTCAGACGAACAGACCTATCTACGTGTTCACGGATCCCCAGAAGATCTTTGAGCAAGAAAAGGCTAAGCCCTCATTTGCCAAATGAGATGAACAGCTTCAGTAAGGCCAACGGTGCTTGGTTCCACAAGCATGAACTTACTTCCCACACAGGAAGATCAAATCCGATATTATAGGATAAGACAACGGGCACAACATGTAGCTTCCAGAAGTTTCCAAAGGCAATTTGGCAGAGGATATAACAGAACGCTGGAACCCCAAATAGATCCAGAACAACAACTGGATTTATCCAGGTGAATGCGAGCAAATATGGTACCAGCAGAGGTGTTATATGAAGCATCAAGTGGCACGACTAATCATAGTGTATACCAGCACTATTCCGAACAAAGGATCTTATGCACAGATGGTCAACAGATAAATTTGAAATTCTGCAATGAAAGGTCATTTCACAACTTACGACGTGCAGGATTGCAACATATCCATCTTGGAATGATGATGGTCAGAATCCACACACTTCATAGGCGGGATGCCAGAACTAATGCCTTATTGGTAATACGAGATACTAGATGGAGAGGAGACGTACAAATTATTAGTATAATGGAAGTTGATTTGTCAACAGGCACGCAACTGGTATATATGACCCCAAACACGATGCACAGTTTGAAGGATTTCCATAATCACATTGAAATAGTTGTTCAAACACACGACTATGATGAATGGATTGGAAGGGAAAGTAATCTGTTAATCACACTTGCATTGGTGGGAAGACTATCCAATACTAGTTTTGTTGGATTCCGTTACAATGTCCAAGATGTTGCTGATTATTTAGTAACAAATGGAGTTCGGGCGATTCTAGGCCAACGAATTGGTACAAGTGAATTAGATGGACGAGATTGGAGACTTCAACCAGCTGATAGCTCTACGGTAGAACAACCTTCAAGGGTAGCTGTCAATACGAGGTTGGATGGATCAGTCAGTCTGCGATTTGGGAACTATCGGCCAGTTACAAATCTTGCCAGATACTCGGTCGACAAACGAGATCGGAAAATCATACAAGACGATAATAATGATACTGATGATAAAGAATTCATCGCAGCTTTGGCCATAGAAATACGTAACGACACCAATGATGAACTCTATCAAATGCTACTGAATGGTGACTACACGCAACATATACCAGTGGTCGGATGTCAATACCAAGATTGTTATGAAGACTCTTGGAATGATACCGATGATGATCGCTTCTATAATCCTACACCCTCGCCCAGTAAAAAATGGTCAACTCTTGGAGAACCATATGGTGAATGGGATTACTATGTTAGATATGATGCACCAGAAATTATTGAAGAAATCATTGCAACGGGTTGGGATGATAATTTCCCAAGTGATTCTGACGACGAATACAGTTATCTTACATATCTCAATATGTTAAGCAAACCTCCATCAGAGTATGAGTGGTAAAACCCATTCGCAACGAAGCATGGTGAAGACTAACTAGAACCAGAACATAAACCTGGTAGTTCTCTTAGCCGTTTAAACCCCGTTGTACAGCAACAATGGGAGGAAATGGACAAAGTTAGCAAACAAATGCAATGTTCGGATAAACTTGACAATAATCCTCAGGAAAAAGCATATATTCAAGAAGCAGTGATGGACTACCCAAAGCTCAGGAAACTACAGGAATATGTTCAATAACACTATGCATTCCTAGGATCCGAGAGTAGTGTGTACAATCCACCAACATTATCAGTAATGGGACCGCCGTTTATCCACCAGCATTTACAGGAATTCCTTATGAGGGAATGACGCAAGCAATACATGGGAAGAATGCTAAGTTCAGATGAGGCTATGAGACATTCCACAATCAACAATGGAGTCTGCCACCGGCAATGATGGGAGTATGAGCCATGTTAGTCTTACTAGATGATATCGAGCTATGGTTTGATGTAGTTTAAAGATGGGAGTCTATCACTATCAACAAACTAAATGACATGAACTGGACTGATAGCAAAGCCAAAGTCCCCTATATAGAAAATTTATTGGGAGAGAATGAGAAACGAATGTGGCAGCAATGGAGAATTGTATTCCCAACAGAATACGAGCAGTTAGTTAACATAGCTGACGATCCTCAAAATATTACTTTCCAGATTCGAAGAATAATCATGCTCGAAGACCCTTATCAGGGATCTACGGAAGAGCAAGATAGAGCATACATGGAATTGGAAAGACTCACGTGTGACAACACCAAAAATCTTTGGAAATTTTTGAGCGACTTGAGGGTGCTAGCATCCAAATCAAGACTATTTTTCCCAGCGACAACGGAGAAGTTATTCACAAAACTACCACCATCTCTATCCAATGAAATCGAAGGGGCATTCAAGCTAAAATATCCAGGTGTTACTGCTGGAGTATTACCAGCTATCTCATTCACATACAATTATGTGAGTGAAATGTACAAGAAAACAGCTTTGCAAAAGGAAATAAGGGACCTCTCCCTTTGTTCTGCTATACCAATCCCTGGATACTACGGACCACAAAAGAAGTATTGTCTAAGGCGATCAACCACCTACAAAGGTAAACCCCACAAGACACACATAAAGGTCTTTAAAAAGAAATATCAGAATGACCGAGGAAAGGTAAAGAAGTGTAAATATTTTATCTGCGGAAGAGAGGGACATTTTGCACGAGACTGCCGTAGTGACAAGGGTAATGTGGCTCGAGCGGCTATGTTGTAGGATATGGATCTACCTGAGGACTGAGACTTAGTCTTTGTTGATAATGATGATTCAAGCGTCTACAGCATTTCTGAATGAGAACAAGGAGCAACAGTACAAAACATCCGCACAATTGTTGAAGATTTACCAATAATAGAATCAGCATTCATGGCGTTCGCTGAATACCAAGAAAATTCGGATGAAGAAGATGAATCCGAGGATGAAATTTGGTACTCGACTCAGGAACATTGTTACATGTTTCATCCTGGAAACTCTAAAGAAATACCCACCTTAATAGCAGAAGTAGGATCATGGTGGCCAAGGATAGACTTACCGTTGGATATGAAGAAGTGCAATCATAAATGGGATAAAAATCATATAATAAATTATTCATTTTATTATTTCTGCAAAATCATGACAACGGAACATTCAAGAATCCATTGCGAAGAATCCACATTAACAGCGTGTTCTTCATGTTGGCCAAGGATAGACTTACCGTTGGATATGAAGAAGTGCAATCATAAATGGGATCATGGTGGCCAAGGATAGACTTACCGTTGGATATGAAGAAATACCCACCTTAATAGCAGAAGTAGGATCATGGTGGCCAAGGATAGACTTACCGTTGGATATGAAGAAGTGCAATCATAAATGGGATAAAAATCATATAATAAATTATTCATTTTATTATTTCTGCAAAATCATGACAACGGAACATTCAAGAATCCATTGCGAAGAATCCACATTAACAGCGTGTTCTTCATGTTCATCACATTATCTCTAGAAGATAATAACTATAGACGTGAAAGGCGTAAAGAAAAGGTGGAACCTGAGATTGAAAGACCAAATGAGGAGATCAGGTATCAAATTGAAATTCAATACCTGAAAGAATAATTAGCAGAATACAAAGCTAATTGGGAAACGATAATTTATCGAAGAAAATGAGCAACTAAGGCAATCAGCTGAAAAACAAGCATCCAAATCAAAGGAACATAACATATGGAGAAAAGAGGAATTTCCACTATTGAAGGATCAAAATATCAATGCATTTATCGAAACACGACAAGTGAAAAGCAGTATATCTACTATCCAGCAAAAAATAAAGCGGGTAATCAAGCCATTCTCAATAAAAGCAATACTAGATACAGGAGCTACCACCTATTGTATTGATAAAAGGACAATTCCAACTGAAGCCCTGGAAGATTTAAGCTATACAGCCTAGTTTAATGTATTAAACTCCAGACAGCCGGCAACACAGAAGATTAAGAAGAGAATTGTCCATATTGGAGAAAACAAGTTCCAGATGCCATTCATTTATGCACTTAATATGAATGTGAGTGATGGCATTCAAATGCTAATTGGATGCAATTTCATACGATCTATGAAATAAGGCCTGCGAATTGAAGGTAATGAAATTACCTTGTACAAGAATGTGACAAAAATCAAGACAATACCAAACACAAAAGTAGCCTGTAAAGCTCTTTATGAGCTAGAATTCAATAAGGAAGAGTATCATTTAATCCAGGAATCTATGTATTTCACGCATAACGTATCAGAAATACACCGAAAATTTCAACCTCTATTGAAGCAGTTAATACAGCAAGGATTTATTGGTGAAGAACCTCTAAAGCATTGGATGCGAAATGGTGAGCTATGTAAGTTGGATATCATCAATCCAGATATCACAATACAAGATAAACCTTTAAAGCATGTTACGCCACAAATGGAAGCTGCATTCAAAAGACATATTGATGCACTACTACAACTAGGAGTGATCAGACCAAGTACAAGTCGTCATCGAACTATGGCAATGCTAGTCAATTCAGGAACAACAATTGATCCACAAACGGGAAAAGAAGCCAAAGGGAAAGAAAGATTGGTCTTTAATTATCGCACGATGAATGATAATACATATAAGGATCAGTATTCACGGCCAGGAATCACAACATTACTCAAGAAAATTGGGAATGCCAAAATGTTTTCCAAGTTCTACTTAAAATCAGGATTTCACCAAGTTGTTACGGAAGAATCCTCGATACCATGGACTGCGTTTTTAGTCCCAGGAGGACTATACGAATGGCTTGTTATGCCATTTGGATTAAAGAACGTACTTGCAATCTTTCAAAAGAAGATGGATAAATGCTTTAGGGGAACTGAAGACTTTATTGATGTATACATTGATGACATCTTAGTATTCTCAGAATCTGAAAATGATCATGTCAAACATCTAGAGAAGATGTTGGAAATAAGTCAACAAAATGGACTTGTTCTATCACCAACAAAGATGAAGATTGCTACCAAGGAAATCGAATTTCTGGGAGCCACAATTGGAAACTAAGGAATAAAGCTGCAATCTCATATAATCAAGAAAATTATGGACTTCAATGAAGAAAAGCTCAAATCTAAGGCATGGTTACGATCATTCTTAGGGATTCTCAATTATGCCAGAAGCTATATTCCAAAATTAGGAATACTGCTTGGACCGCTATATGAGAAAACAAGCCCTCGTGATGATAAACGTCTAAAAAATTCCGACTACTAGTTAATTCGAGAGATTAAGGCAAAAGTTAGGGAACTACCAGACATGTAAATACCCCCGGAGGAAGCCTACATAGTTATTGAAGTTGATGGATGTATGACAGGATGTGGAGGCGTGTGTAAATGGAAACAACACAAAAATGACGCCCGAGGCACGAAACGCATATGTGCTTATACGAGTGGAAAGTTTGCAGTAGTCCAATCAACATTTGATGCAGAAATTAATGCCTGCATTAATTCCCTGGAAAAACTGAGAATCTATTACTTAGATAAAGAAGAAATAACCATTCGAACAGGCTGTCAAGACATAATTAGCTTTTACAGTAAGGCTAACAGCAACAAAGCATCAAGAGTTAGGTGGCTTAAGTTTGTAGATGCAATAACTGGTATAGGGGTGCATGTCCATATAGAAAATATAGATGGCAAAACAATGTACTTGCAGATACCCTGTCTAGAATTGCTAATGTATGTTCTACAAGATGTACCGAAGAATCAACAATGGCGATAGCCATAATGACTTAAGCAATGCACGAAGTTTTGGAGAAAAACATCATGCCCGATACGCAACTGAAGAATGGAGAAGGCAACAGGAAAGGAATTTCCTAGATTTACGACCTATGCAACGTGCTTTTACCGGCACATCACAGTCCTTCCAACCACCGGGGACAACCTACCAAAGAATCCAGGAAGAAGTCAACACCTATCATATTTCACTCCATGAGTCCAACAGGCTTAGGACACAAGCCCTACAAATACAAATCGAGCTCGGAGCAGCTAGAACAACAGTACGGAAAATACGAAATCTCCAGGTCATTCTCCAATACAAGGCCCAAATTTGTATTGGATCCGCAACCCAAGATAACTACTGGGGAGATGTCAGAAATGATGTCCGATATCAGGCCCATAAAGCCCGAAAGCTGCTATAAGAAATTGAAGAATTGGTCCAAGACCTTGGAAAATACAAAGTTTATGCCCAACTTCTAGAAGGCCGATCCACTATCTAGAATAAGCTAACGGATCACAACTGTTCTCAATTATGTGTGCCAATAATTCTCAGAAGTGGTGGCCCCTTAAGATAAGAGAAAACGCGTGTATTAAGTCAAAAGTTTATCCGTTTGTAATAATGGGAGGGAATCTATACCTACCATTATCTTTATCAAAAGTCTGTCGGCAATCAGTATGGTAACCGATTGAAAGAATATGCGCATAGCATATTCCTTCCCAACGTCCCAATAAATAGGAGTGCATTTGTTTTTGTAAATCAACGAGTATCAATATTTCTCCCTTCTTTGTAAGAAACATTTCCTCTGTAATATAAAGGTGTGTTTTAACTGTCTACTAAAGTTTTCTGCTTTATATTTAAGTAGATAGGTAGATAGTTGATTTTTCTGGTACTTTCCGTTTATAGTTGATTTTCCTGGTACTTTCCGTTTAGTTTTCTTTCATAGTGTGAAGTGAAATCCATTGAGGTCCCTAGTGCCATAGCTTTGGTGGAAGAGTTATCATTTAGCTACAATCTCCATAACCAGTTAATGATAACTTATAAACGACACCAGAAATGGCTTGTGCACTAGTTAAAGTAAGAGGCAGGTAGAAAAATCTATACTTGTGCAGAAATACTTGGATTACAGAAATTGTCAGAGGTACATAATATTTTGCTTATAATGAACCTATTCTTTTTTAGAACCTAAGGTTAATTTCCAGAAATGATAGAATAACTTTACAACTGAGTTTTGTGTTTGAATTGTTCAATATCGGAAGGTAAATATCGTGTCCTCAGAAGTTATGATGAGATAACTAACAAAACTGCGAATATCACGTCTGGAGAATGAAATAAATACAATGATAGGAACACTAAAATGTAATACAGTATTAGGACAGATCTGCAATCTTGCTTGCAAGAACCCGTTCACGTCTTTCGACGTATCCAAATGGGAACCAACCTGCTTGCCCTTTACATTCTCCTTCTGCCCAACCATTGTTTGATACCTTCAAAAGCAGTAAAATCAATAAAAACCATTTTGTATAAAAGATTACAGAAAACATCCATTTTTTATTGGTTGACAGTATTTGTGTTCTGATAAAGATTCATTCTTCCAAAGACCACAGATACAGTATTTTACTCGATCTGACAGGAATGATTACCAGTTTCCATATCAAGATGTCCTAAATTAGACTTTCCAAAATCAGATCACCAAATTCAATCAATTATTCTATTCAAGTAATGGGGATCTAATTTCCAGCAGAAGACATTAATATCTAGACTTGCTCTTACACAGAGAGGGGGATATACATATGTTCACACCTTCTGGATAAATTCATTACTTCTTTTCCTTCTCTTTCTTGGCAAAGTGACTCCAAATATTTAGAAAGGTAACAACTAAAAAATCATAAAGAACATGGAACTAGTTGAAGAAACAAAGGACTCGAGTAAATGACTATCACACAGTTCAACATATTTATGTCAGTTGCATACCTTTCGAATGACAACATAGTCACCGACTGATAGATTAAGCTCCACATTAGACTCAGCTTGATATGAGTACATAGCCTACAACAAAATGAGGTTTATATCATTTTCAGATAAAAGGTAATGTTAAGTTTTTATCATAAATATTGCAGGCTCTTAGAAGTCCGTCAAAACCTTGAGAATAGAGAACTATTCAGGACCAATACTCAAATTTACTTACTTCTCCCAAAAAGTAATCTGTGCCATCCGATGATCCATTTTGAAGTGGCGAAGTCGAAATATTTTGTACTTCTTCATATGAAGGCGGAGGAGGACCGTTATCTACCCTTGGAGTAGGTGGAGCAGCTTCAATTCTCTGTTGTTCTGACACCATCTGAAATTGCAGACAGAAATAATATGAATATGCACACAAACAAGAAACAAGAAAAAGATATTAAGAGGAAACAGAAGCTAGAAGAAATACATCTGTGAGCAAGAAGCAAATGATGGAGCCGACTTTATCTTATATAGTGTGTACTCTCAAGCTTTCAAGTTTTACGCTTAATAATACTGATTATATACTCTGTATATAAATATTAGAGAAACCCGTGATGTTCTTTTTGTCCTTTCAGACTTATGTGTCTTGTTCCCGTTATTATTTAGCTGCTTCAGTTCGAGATATCACTACTGATGGTTTGTTGGTAGATGTTAATGATAGTTTTTTTTGTGAAGTATGCTGAACCTTTACTTCATTACTTGTCTATGAATAGTTTTCTATGTTTTATAAAAGCATAACAAATTTTGAATGAGCATTTTGGGACTCAACCGGTTTTGTATTCCAGCTATTTCTCTCTATCTCTATCTAGTTTCTTATCTTCGGCTTGTTTTACCAACTATTTTCTAAATAGCTTCTTCATAAAGTCAGATTCCCTCCTTTGAATGAGTATTGTTTCTTTTCAACCGGAAGTAGGGACATATAGTTACGGGACATGAATTTAAAGATGTTGAGGAGATATATACCCAAAAAAAAAAAAGATGTTGAGGAGATATCCTGTAGCTTGAATCTTTTGTATTACATATCATTTCTTGCACCAAAATTGTTCATCTACTTTTAGATCACAAAGTAGTTCAAACTTTTTCCTCTGGGGTAATTTCAAGTGGTTCATCTTTATTTATATCAAGCTCAAAAATATTGTTATTCTTTGTAAAAAAGACCTCAGAGCCAAAACTGCATACCTCGCTTTCAAGTTGATCAAGTATCTGGAGCACTCTCCTGTGATAAGAACGCTCCAATTCAACCTTTAATACAGAAGAGAAATCAGAGAGCAATTTTGAATACTAATCCTAAGTAATTATCTTTACACAATTCATAAGTTTTGGGATGACTGTGCAGGCTTTAGGGCATCTCCAGCCGTGGAGCA